>JAQFVV010013762.1:0-76425 GCA_028023455.1 Epiperipatus broadwayi
AGTTTGTTTATTAAATAAAACGTTCACTAAAGACTAGTAGCCAAATACAAGAGGATTTATGAAGTCTTACCGTACTGTCTAACACTATATTTATATGCTGTATATTTCTATTATATAACATTATATTCGATGTGCTTTCTATTTGTCTTATTTAACACTATATTTATATGCTTTATATTTTGCTTATTAAACACTTTATTTAATCTTAATCTTTGTGTCCTCCACCTTATTACTCTCTAAGTCTATTTAGCCACTTACTGTCTGTATTGGCAACTTAAATATATATGTTACATGAATGACCGTCCCAGTATCTATAGTCTAGTAAATCTATATATCATTAACTGTAAGAATTTGTCCATGTTCTAAGCTGAGCTAGAAAAGGGATAACCCTGTGCTGGTGTAAAGTCATCATCGGTTGGTCATGCCGGGGTTTGGGTTTGAATTCAGTTGGCGTTTTGGGAATTGATTCTTAAACGTGGACTGGGTTTGAACTCGGGTACTGTGTATGAGTAAGCGTGGTGGATTTATACCGGTACAATAAGTTAATTCCCTGAGATCTTCAATATTTAATTCAGATTAGATAATAAATTCATTTAACCAGATTAGATTGGTGAATAGTTAAAATTTAGTAATGATAGGTTTAGTTTGAGTTTAGATCTAGTGAGTTATACATTACAATTTCTAATTTTTATTTTATTTTAGTTATTATTTTAATTGTATAATATGGTAGAGGTTGTTCAGTGCATATAGATGATGGGAGGAGGTGAAATATAGAGTATAATTAGTTAATTTTAGCTGGTAGAATTTTACCAATTTAATTTTTGTTTAGTATAGAACTTGATAGATGTTTATTCCTATTAGTTATAATATTTTCTCCCACATCAAATGTACATTGTACACCTCATACACCTCTGTATCCCTCAACTGAGTTAGTTTTAGGTGAAATTTTAATTAAGAGCCTCATGAATAGATTTAGGATAAAGTTAGATTGATAATTGATTCTATGATCCATAGAATTGGCACACCCGGGTAATTGTTAGTGTTGATGATAGGTGTGAAGGGTTACAATATATATATAACGAAACTTAAATATATTATAAACAACGGTAAACAATTTATAATACAATATAAATAAAAACTCAATAAAAACTCATAAAGAAATATTTTCGATTATATTCATAATCATTTTCAATTCAACTTTCAAAATGGAATCATCTATTACTAACCGGAAACATATGTCGATTTAAATATCCCACAATTCATTAATCCTAACATTTGCTGACTGTCTGTTTATTATTGTATTTTTATACCTACTAATAAAAACTGCCTCTTTAATTTTTCTTTTTTCATTATCTTTCTCTTGGCCTAAAATTTTTATTTTATTTATATCAAAATTAAACTTAAAATTACAATTTCTATCATGATCATAAAAAAACAGATTCAGTATATAACTTGACTTCATTATTATTATCATTACATATCTGTACATTTTTCAAAACTCTTTTACATAACAATTTATGTTCTTTAATTCTTTTCTCTATATTACATCTAGATTCCTACATATGATAAGTTACACCCACAAAAAATTCTATAAATTATATTACTTACATTATTTTTTCTAACTTATCTTTTGAATTATTAACCATTCTATTTAAATTAACTGATCCATAAAAAGAAACATTATATATACCATTATAAACTTTTTTCATAAATTTTACTTGATTATTATTATAAAAAGGCAAAGAAATCCACTTCTTACTCTTAATTTCTTCATCATTAGTATTTCTATTAATTTTCTTACTAAATTGACAAACCACTTGATAAATTTCTTTATATTATAACCTACACTTAATAATTCACTTACATAATTTTCAATATTTTTCTCTTTTATCACATGCATATTTACACAAAATATTATTTTCTATACAAAAAAGACCTAAAACCAGCCATTTTATAATTATGTGGCACTTTAGATAAATAGGGAATATACCCTCTAGTTTCAATAGGTTTAATAAACAATTTATAGTCAATCATATTATTGTTCTTTGAAATTATCAAATCTAAATATTTAATACTGTTATTATATTCTTTCTCCATAGTCCAGATAAGACCTTTTAATTTATTATATTCATCAAAAATTTTATCAATCATTTCTGAAGAAGCACATATAAAAACATCATCCACATATCTCGTATATATCTTAACATTTCCCATAAATATAAATTTGCTTAAAATTTTCTCTTCATAATATGACAAAACAAAACTGCATAACTGTGCCACCATTGGTAATCTCATTGGCCAGTCTTTACTCATTTTATAAAATTTACCATTAAAAGATGCAACAATATTTTGTTCAATAAAATTTAAAGCCTTTATTCATATATATATATATATATATATAAAGTTTGATATCTGTATTTGTTTCACAATATATGTAATATACAAATCAATATATATATCAAAATACAGTACAATTTATATAAATTATATTCTTTTAGAAGTACTTTCGACTATACACTTTGTAGTCTTTATCAACTATATAACGTTGAATAATCAAACTGAGACAACCCTTAACAATACCCATAGTTCAATTTAGATTTCCCACAATTCTGTTATCTTAACATTTGATGACTGGCGATTCATTAATGAATCACCAGTCATCAAATGTTAAGATTCATTAATGAATTGCCAGTCATCAAATGTTAAGATAACAGAATTGTGGGAAATCTGAATTGAACTATGGGTGTTGTTAAGGATTGTCTTGTTTTGATTATTCAACGTTATATAGTTGATAAAGACTACAAAGTGTATAGTCGAAAGTACTTCTAAAAGAATATAATTTATATAAATTGTACTGTATTTTGATATATATATTGATTTGTATATTATATATATATATATATATATTGTAACAATCGGGTTCGAATACGCGCGTATGTGATATATTACTAATTGCTAGTGTTAATGCGGAGCGACTATGTATAAACAAAAAAAAGAAAAAATATATATGTAAATGGTCATTCGAACCCTGTTACAAGGAGTGCGAAAGTTATGTGTGTAGGTATATGTAAATATAGTGTATGTGCGAGTGTACAATATACGTATGTAGTATCGGTGATGGTTACAATCAATTATATATGTAGAGCTGTATAAAGTGTAATTGATTATTCGTATATATTTTATCCGTAAGTCTTTTTTTGAGTTTTAATAATATTGTCGGTAACACGTGTTTTCTTTTGTTGAGTAATCTCTTGAACATATGAGGACCGAAATAGAAATGAATTAATTGCTGTAGGCAGTTTAGTTAATAACTGGCGTCGGGAAGTCTGAAAACGGGTCAGGTGGGTATTTTTTTTGAAGAACAATGGAAGAACTGGTCAGTGGCGTACGGATACACAGAGAGAATTTTGAAAAGTTAAAAGTGAAAACAAAAGAACTTTTTGTTGTGCTCGAAAGGAGATATAAAAAAAAGGAGAAAAGAGAGACGTGGCTTGAACTCCAGATTAGGAGGACATGTAAAAATTTTCTTAAGAAGTTTTAATATTTTTCATTTACCAAAATGTCAGGGTAATTCTATAGTGCGGGTTTCATTAATCAGCCCAGTGGACACTCGTCGTGAAACTCACCTGAAGCGGACTTACGAACTGCATTAATAAAATAAAGAAATTTTGTTTCATCAAAGAAATGGTGACGAAAGATCTTTGAAAATTTGGACCATTTCGCAAAGCGAGTGAATCAACTACTCCACCTCTGGGATATGCTATTCGATACACCCTATTGGAACTATTTGCCATCCGTTATATCTACCAGACCAGTTTTTTTGGCAAGGTATAAATGCGGACTTGTCTTTGATTGCGTGAACTAAGGTAAAGTGACGTGGCACAAAAAATGTGTTCAGTGAATGTATCTTAATAAAGAAACTAGTGTTACCTCAATATTAATTACTATATTAAGTCTCTTTTAAAATTAAATAAATGATGACATTAAATAAACAGCTCTGATATATATATTTGCACTATTTTGATGCGTGTATGAATTATATATATGTGTGTGGATCAGAATAAATGGGCTGTGCACTTGAATATTGATATTTCTATGCGTGTATAAATGGGATTTATTGGTAATGGGTATGGTCGTGAATAGAATAAACCCCGATAAGATCCGGGTTAGATTAATGGATTTTATACAATAAACTATCGCATATAATAATAGACATGTAAGACATAGTTAGTTTTGTTTTAGCTTTGTTCTCTAGTTAGACTATCGTCCCCAAACCCTGAGATTGAGCTAATTCGGTGCGCTACCATAACAGATATACATACCAGAACCCTTATTTACGTTTTCGATGAGATAATTCTTATCTACGGGTAAGATTGGCGCGTGAGATGGGATCAAACCATGCTCACAAATATCTTTATTCGAAGCTTCGGGTTAAAGCCAACAATGGCGGTTTATATTATATCGGTGGGTGTTATAATATATATATTTATATATATATATATATGATGTAACCTAATATTTATAATTGTAATTAATTAACATAGCCACAAAGAAACTAAATACTTTATTGACTTTTTTTTTTTAGTTAATCAAAGCAAATTCATCACTATTAATTGTCAGATAGCAGATAATATGATAAAAAATGAAATTTTAAACTCTCATAATACTGCATAAAAGAATATAATTTTTGTAGAAAATATTGAAAGATGTCTTCTGAGCAGATTTTATTGATCAATGCACATATGAAATAAGTGTGTTACTTTTTTTTTGCTTGAAAAGTATTGTTGAATTTTCTTTTATGTGCACAGAAAATTGTAAAAAAATATGCAAAATATGCTATACTAAATTGAACATAATAAACATAAGTCTTAAAACATGTCTATAACAACTATATTGTGATAAGTATAATTGAGATTACATTTAGTCAACAGTCCATTTTAAATATATGTGTTTACATGCATGAAATTTCTATATATTTAAAACTTAATTTAAAATTTAAAAATGTAAAACTAGTAATTTAAGTTATTTTGTTTAGTACTGCAATTCAAACAAAACGTTTTTATTAAAATTGAATTTATTTAAATATCTGAGAACTTTAAAGACACACTATAAATTAATTAGTTGTTAAAAATAAATGATTGTAGAGTTAAATCAAAATATAATATTAAAGATTTGGTATTATTATTTTCTCTTTCATTTTATCCAAGGTTTGTAAATTATATACTCGGAATACACTCAGACGATTTATGATCAACTGTCATTCTGTATTACCATAGTAATGGACATTTTTTTCCAGAAAAATTTAAAAAACATAAGGAGTTGTGAGTAATAGTAACTAATTAAGATACCAGTTGATCAGAGTTTTTAATTATGACTTCTTAAAAAAATAAGTCACTCTTTATAAAACTATAGTGCATCCAATTTCCTGTCAAATTACATTTTAAAATAGCCATTTTATATCATCTTATCCAGAATGGCTCACTACACAAACTCATTCTGGACATTTTTCCTAACTAAAAAAGTTATTTCTTCTTGAACTAAAATGCATAAACAAGTACAAGGATTATTACTAAATACTATTTTTAAAACAATCTAATTTTCTGTCTTCAATTACTAATGGAATTTTGTAAAATTGTTTATGGGATGCTCATTAAAACATCAATCAAATAATTTGTCTCTTCTTTGAAAATAATTTTGAAATAACTTATTTAGAAACCATGTCGATTATCTAACTATTGATTAAGGGAAGTTAAAACTTTATACAATATAAAGTTAAATCAATGTATAAATTTGCAATTTTGGAGAAAATATTTAATTCTTAATAAAAATCAAGAATTAATTCAATCTATGAATTATTAATTATTTGCTAGATCTTACAAATTATTACAATGGTCTGAACTATATAGAAAAATAAACTGTCTGTTCAAAGCAAAGGATTAGTAATCTTTTGTTTTTAAATTACATGATAAATTATAACCATAATGATATTAGTCTACAAGTGTTTCTGTATGAAATTTTCTCTTTACATAAAACTACAATTCAACATCAATCCTATAATAATGGATTTGTGATTATGAATGCCATAATATAAAAATATGATAATAGGAACAAATTTATGAACAGACATCCTAAAATGGATTAATATGTGAATTATACAATCTGGAGTATGATTACTAAATGTGTTTTATTAAATTTCTTAAAATCATTATATTAAGTATTATTAAAATTTTAAACCTATGAAAGAAAATACTTTGTGCTTTTTATTTAATGTTTAATATTTATATCAAAGTATTTCCAGAAAATTATAAATGTTAGAATACTCAGCAAAATGTAAATATTTCTTTAGGATAATTCTCAACTGTTTAAGAAAGTAGCATTACATATTTGATGGATCACTTAAATAAACTTTGTTTATAATTCTTGAATTATTTAATTTATTGTTTATTATTAGTGTAAAAAAAACTTAATAAAGTTTTCAACATAATGCTGAAGTATGAATATACCAGTAACAAATTTGTTATTATTATTGATATTGAGTGTGAGGGTAATAGATGGGAATTACATTTTATATTGGAGAGACAGGTTGAATTTAGTTGAACTAACTTTTAAACTTATGTAAATCTATTCATGTTTAAATAACTTTATGTTTTATTAGTCCTTGAACTCATTCTCAGATTAATAAGTAGTTAAAAATTCTGAGTAGATGATTAAATTACTAAGGAATAATTTTCCATATAGTACCTATGAATTGTATAATTTGAAATATTATGCATAAAGGTATTCTTATCGTATCAAGAAACTAAATCATTTTCATTAGTAGATGTACACTCCTTATTATTTAAACTTCAATTATAAAAAGCATAGCTAGTCATGCTAGTAAGAGATAGGAATATCATTATAAATGAAGCTATGCATTTTTCATAGTATAAGAAATACTAAGTAAATAATTTTGCTTACTTCAAAAAATTGAAAGAACTAGCAACTTTTATAGAATGAGTATAATCATCTATTTATTATTGTTACAAGATAATTAAGGACATTATAAAACATTCTTACCCTTTTGAAAGCAACATTTGAATTTTACTCCAATAGTGTGATGTTTTTGCAACACATAATCCAAGATTAGCTTATTCACGATGAACAAACAATCACTTCTATTAAAATTGTTATAAAATTTATTTCTAAATTATGATTATTATTCACTTATAATTTTATTTTGCTCATATAGTTGTTATTCTAATAAAGAAAATGTTATATTTAAATATATCTATTGAAATAATCATCTTTACATATTCTTAAATTCAAAGTCGTACTTCAAAGATATTAAATTAAGTATTTATTTATTACATTTATATAAACTTATATACACTATTTATCATTACTATTGTTATATGAAATGCAAATTAGTAGAGTAGTGTGATATATAATAAAATTCCCTTTTATATTCACAATATCTAGAATAACATCATAGACTTTAAATCTATACATTTTTTAATTCAATGACTAAGATTGATTTAGTTAATAACCCTGAGAATTAATTAGTTGAACATTATATTTAGAAATGAGAGAGAGCTAATTTTCTAACCTTATTTAATTTGTATCCAATTAATTCTTTAAACAAGAGATATAACATAATATATGTATTTAAAAATGCAGTAAGATTATTATCATACATCTATAAGAATGCCCTGAGAAATTTATTGTTTGTAAATTTTAGTGTATTATGAAATTCTGGAATAGTTATTATCATTTATTTTATATGGAAAATAAATATGCATTCATTTTAATTTACATTTCATATACGTGTAGCCAATATAAAATGCACATCAAAAAAAATATATTCATCTTAACCAATCATCTTTTACTTCTACCTGATTGCAACTTAAAGTTTGGGTCACAATATAATATATATATATATATATATATATATATATATATATATATATATATATATATATATATATATATATATATATATAATGTTTTTTATGGTTATATGATATAGCTAAAATAATACTTTTGTTTACAAACCATGTATTTTTTGCATTACAAAACGTTATTTCAAAGGACTAGCAACCACCATTATCAAGGTCTATATATATATATTAGCAGTATCTGTATTAAAAATTAGGTAATTATAATGTAATCAGGCTTGGCCACTTGATGGCATTTTTGGCAGACAAAAACAATACAATGTATGTTTTTAGGGGCCGTGTGATTTTTAAATCGCTTTTTTTTTTGTTTATTAATTTATTGATTGCTATAACTTTTTTTTCATGCTTTTTTAATTTTAATTTTGTATATAGTAAACAACCTTTTTTTTATTTTTAAATCGCTGTTTTTGGACAAATTATTATCATTCCTCCTTTTTAGTTATTAATTGATTGATTGCTAGAACTTTTTTTCCTCTCTTTTTTAAAAATAAAATGTTTAATTTTAATTTTGTCTTTACAAAACAACAACCTTTTTGGGTTTTTTAAACAAACATTTAAACTTTTGTGGGGGGAGGGGTGGGTTTAGGGATCAATTCAGTGATTGCTGCTACTCTGCGATGTATTTTGCTTAATTATTGCTTTCGACATAACAAAACAACTGTGTAGGGTTAGGGTTAGGTTTAGGGTTAATTTTAGGGTTAGTTTAGGGTTAGTTTTAGGGTTAGTTTTAGGGTTAGTTTTAGGGTTAGTTTAGGGTTAGTTTTAGGGTTAGTTTTAGGGTTAGTTTAGGTTAGGTTTAGGGTTAGTTTTAGGATTAGGTTTAGGGTTAGTTTTAGGGTTGGTTTAGGGTTAGTTTTAGGGTTAGTGTTTTGAGTTTTGTAATGCTAAAATAAAAAATATCAAAATCGTAACCATAGTCAGACAAAAGAAAGAAACTCAAACTTTTTTAAACAACAACAAACACATATAAATGTCTTCTTTACTTATTAAACATGTTTATATGTGCTTTCTATGAAATTTACAAAAAAACATGTATATTATTATTGGACAGCAGAAATACTCAGCTTTATTTTTGGCAACTGCAGAAAAAGTTACGCAATCACCAGCCATTTTATGAACTACGTGGTATTTCACATGAAAATGACATTTTGCTTGCGAACTTGGCCAAATTTGTTTTGATGTACCCTCAGCAAGCTTTTACATATTACATCTTCTCTAAATAAGGGTGTGGCCATTTGAAAAATTACTATAAAGTCAGGTTTCTTAAATTCATTACAAATACAAAGATTGTGTAACGTATATTGTAAAAATTTGACTAATCAAACTACACACACATATATATCAAACTGTACCCAAAAGACAAGTGTGTGGATTCACAGTAACTGTCATGAAGCAGAAATAGTCTGCACTATTTTTGCATTATGTCATCATCAACAGCCTTCTAATGGCTAAGACAAACATGGATGTTTTCTATAGCCGTAAGTCAGGCCTTGTAAACGGCATTTGTTAAGTGTTTTGGCGAGCCAGAATGCCATCAAGTGGCGAAGCCTGATTACATTATAAGAACCAAAAATTATTATAAAAATATAATTATTTCACATTATTTTTCAATTTTGAATAGTTGACAATGACTACTGAGCTAGTTGAAAGTACTTCTGAATAAAGTATATTTAAAATATTTATTTACTATATTTTGTATTGATATTCAGTGAAATTATATATATATATATATATATATATATATATATATATTGTGACCCTCTGAATGGGCACAAGGAATTGAGATACTTTGTATGTGCATTAAATAGTTATATTGTATTAAAAAATGAAATAACCTTAGAATTTTAAATTTTTTTGCTGGAAATTGTTTAAAGCTTAGATGTTGAATGCCTATGCATGTGATTAACCACTTTATAAGTATTTATTGTTATTATTATAATTAATGAAGTATGATAATGCAAGAAAGAGGGGTTATTTATTATAAGAATTAATATAGTTTGTCAGAAGGAAGCAAAGTTATTTTATGTTAGTGTTTAGTATTGCTTTGAATGGTTTCCTATAATCCTTTATTCATTGATACCTATCTTTTTGTCAACATTAATAGCCATTTCAATTATATTTAGTCAAGATAGCTTAATATTTAGGTTGCAGTACATGTGCATGCATGTAATGTCTGTATTATGTTTCATTTCATTTTCATCTTTTAATAACACTAACCAATAGTACATTTAACATGAAGACATTTAAATTACAGTAATTATCTTTAATAATTTAACAAATATATTTTTTTCCAATGATTAATGGATATATGGATAGGTGAATTATTTTACTATTAAATAAATTATTAATCATTTAACAGTTAATTAATATTCATTTCTTTCAAGTTTGTAAAAGCTATTTATTTTGTTATTATTTTTTTTTGTTTGTCTTGATTTAATTGTAAAAATTAGAATGATTTTTTTTAAAAAAAAAGATTTCTTGAATATGTAATTAGCTTAAGTGCAAAAACGTGGAAGTTAACCTTTTGAAGGAAAATGACCTTTTTCTAGGGAAAAAGAAATATCTATTTAACAGATATCTTCCAGTAAAAATGGCTCATTATTGTCATAAATGCAGACAATACTTATTATAATTGTAATTGCAGCCAGTTGCTGAAGTCAAATTGATTTAAAAAGCTTTGGAGTAAACTTCTGAAAAATCTTAGGAAATTCATTACATAAGAATGTCTTTAATTGAAATGCAAGAATAAATTTTAAGAAGGTACATTAGTTTTTCATTTTTCTCCTTAATTTAAACATTTGAATTAACCACCTCATACTTATTAATATTTAAAAATGTATATCGTTGGTGTTAAGATGGCATTATTTTATTTATCTATAATTAAGAAAGAAGATAGAATGCATGAACATTATTGTTATATAACTAATCCACATGTGTCTTCTAATATATCTTGGAAATGTATGCAGGACTGTTTTTCAGAATTTATTTTGATTTTTCACCATCTTCGGTGTTATGCTTTTATGAAAGTTAAATGTAAAATTAAGGATATGTGTATTTTGATATATCATACTTAAATTAATTATAAAAAAAATGACAGTATTTATTTATCTGGTATTTCTAAAAAGAATATGTATTTTTAATGAAAGAAATAAAATGTGAATTACTTCAAATAACCAAAGGAAACTACTCATTAAATATTTACTTAAATCGGATGGAAGAACAGAAATGCAGTGTAATTTTTGGTTCTTTTTGATAAAGATGCACTATAAAATAAAGTATTATTAATTGTGGAATTGCCAATGAATCAGCATATATTAATTGGCAATATTTAAAATTAAGCTATTTGTATACTGGATTATAAAATGTCAAATGCTATGTAAGTAATTTATTAAGAACAATTGCTTACTTAATTTAAAAGTACTATGAAGTGGATTAAATAATTCTTGTATAACTGTGGCTAAAAATATCATTAATATTTCTGTCATAATAAAAATTGATTACTTATGTGTGATATAGTAAGCTCAAATAGCTATGCTAGAACATTGGAGATACTGGATCATATTTAAGTTATAATTATTATTATTTTTTTGGTTATCCTACAAAAAATCAATTATGTTTGAATTCAGTTTGGAATGTGCCCCCATATCATTTGATAAACTCAGAGTAAGACTTTGCAAGTGAACTTTTTAAGTAAAAAACAAATGACTTTTGTTTCTTTCTTTTTTTTTATTATGTGTCAATATAAATGTATATGATAGATAGATAGATAGACATACTTATTATTATGTTTTATTTATAATTTGAGTTATTATGATCTCCTAGATCATCTCGGAATGCGCACTCCTGAATAATGGATGTGCTGGTAAAAATTGTTTTATACAAATATGTCTTATTTTTCTTTTACGAAGGTAACAGAAAGAAATATATTTTTTTCTATTATATTATTAGAGAGAAGTTTATATTTATTTGGTATACTCTATTATCTCCAAGTGAGAATTTTGGCTTTTAAATCAATGAGCATATAATAAAAATAGTTTGCTAGATATGATAAAGAAAGTTTGTTCGTAATAATTATAACTATTGAATTTTAAAAGAAACTTAAAGTTTATTCTGAATTAAAAGTTATACCTTAATGTATTATTTAAATACTGTGTTGCCTGCATAGTATATAACTTAGAATTAATTTTTTTATATATTCTTATGTGTGTGTGTCTATTTTTGCGCAATTATAACATTTGTTTAATAAAATTCAGTTTGTGAATATTTCATGTATAAATTTTGGATGTTGTCATATTCTACAGAATTGAATGGATTAGTATGTGATCTGTATGTATTTATCTACCAGTGATTATATACAATGTTAGACATGTATAAGAGCTTTGAGAATGGAAAATAATCTGGATGCGTTCTAATATTTTGTAGGGATAAAAGATTTTGCTTATTTAGTATGTTTTAATAACTTCCATGATTGGGACTTAATTTATATTATATGTGTATTATGAAATGATAGTTTTGAAGTTATATGATGTTTTTCTTAGAGTCTTGGTGATGAGGAAAAGATTCCTCACCAACAGTGTATTTAGAATTAGATGAATTATTGTAGAAGTATTAAGTAAAGAGTTTATTTACTCCTCATGTGAATTTCCCTTGGAACATGTAGTCTGTATGTGGCCAGATAAATAGTTAAATTAATTTTAGATATAATATTAATGTCTTATTTGATTGGATGGTTTATGACATTGTCCACAATAAAATAATTATTTAATATTTTCTTGATGAATGGATAGTTTGTAGAAAAGTTTATTTTCTATTATTGTTGTTTGGACACACACACACGTGTAATATGAATAATATCATGAATATAAAGGTATAAAGTTATTGAAATTAAAATGGGAAATAAATGTTCTGAAGCACATTATATTCATTTAAATAAAAGTATAGAGTTATTGAAATTAAAATGGAAATTAACTGTTTTGATGCACCTTATATTCATTTAAATAAAAGTATAGAGTTATTGAAATTAAAACATGAAATAAATGTTTAAAACACAATATATTTATTTAATACAAAATTATAAATCATCAAACCATCAGAATGAATATGATTTCATTGCTATGCACGAAAGGTATATGTAATTGAAAATGATTATTTAATTAGTTAGAGAAAGTTGCCTTATTGATGGCCAAATATAGTTAATTTGATTTATTTTATTAATCAATAGTAATATCTTATCAAAATATTTACTGTGCCAATAATATAATATATTATTTAGTCAATGGTATGTTTAATTATGTTGAAATGAAACACTTAAGCAAAACAAGTATTCAAAGTTAGAATATTAGAGTTTTATTGTTTATTTGCTTTCAAAAGGTCTGAATAGCGAATAATGTAATAATAGGGATGATCCCAAACTGATGCTCAAAGTTTATTTGATAATTTAAAATCTGTAAGACAAGTAGTCCAATTGTAAAATATCATGTTAAACTAAATTTTTCAGTGTAATAAATGATTTGTTTTATTTATTTAAAATCTTAAAAACTGTGTCTTGAGTTATTCTTGTATACATTCGTGTTTCAATTTCCACATCTCCATATTTCATACATCTATTGTAAAATTGATATATTATTTTTTTAGTTATAATATTAAATATGCTGGTGTCTGATAATATTGTTTTTCTTGATCCAAACATTATAAAGAACATTTGCCACTTTATAAACGTATAAGAAAGGTTGCCAAGTTAGTATATTTATTAGGTGATGATGTGAGATGAAAATACCCTATTTCTGTCATTATCTAATTGTTAAACACAGTACAGCATTTAGTCAATTTATTTCATTACATTTTATTATACTTTAGAATTATAAATTATGGGCCAATGTATTTTATTTAATTCAACTGTTTCAAATTCCCTGAGATTGTATTGTATATTCTTTCATTGGCATTGAGGTAGCTGTTTAGATGATGATGTGCCAAATCATAGGATTGCTTAGTGATATAATTATAGCAATCTGATATATGTTATACTTGGATGAAGGTAGAAATTAAGTTGAAAGAATATTTTAATAGATTGTACAAATAAGCATTGTGATTCTTTATTATGCAGTTAATCACCAAAAGGGATTTACATTATATTTAATGTTTGTAATATTTCTTCTTTCATTTACTTATAATCATATATCTTATGAACTTCCTATAGCCTCCCACTGAGCTGAGCTGAATATAGACTTAGATAAAAAGTCTCAGTGATAATTTTGAATCAGATATATTGTTCTATTCATTAATAGAACTGGTGCCCTGGGCATTTACTCATATAATGTATATGAGCGGTGTTGGGAGTGTAGGTTATAAATATATATATATATATATATATATATAACCTATAGATATATATATATATATATATATATATATATATAATCTGGAATTTATTTGGTAATTTAAGTGATAATATTTGATAAAAAATCAATCTGCAATGCAGACATGTGTTTCTGGTAATAATCTTGACATCATCAACATCTTATAAACCAGTACATAAACCATTAAACAAAGCACACAATATATTTAAGTTGAGTCACAATACTCAAACAGATGTTAATATGTGAATCCAAATCTAGAAGTATTTTTACTAAAGCTTTTGTAACAGCTTGTTGTTAATTAACAAGATAGAATATTTAATTACACTTTTTAAAATAAACTTTCTTTTAAATGAACATTAACATATTAAAATTAAATTAACAAGATAGAATATTTAATTACACTTTTTAAAATAAACTTTCTTTTAAATGAACATTAACATATTAAAATTACTTTTAGTTACAACTATATAGATTGTTGTGGCTTTCTAAAGATTTGTTTGATTTGTTAATTTTTTATATCAAACATTTCTATTTAAAAGACAATAAAAATTGATATAATGCATATCTATAGAATGTTTAATTAATTTAATATTTATATATTTAAAAGTTTATTTGAAAGCAAAATTATTTTTTAAAACAAGTTAGAAAAATAATGATGCTTAAATTAAATTACTGCATTCAACTTTAGACAATCCCAAAAATAATCAACAATTTGCCTTGACAATAGTTTGCAATTGTTGATTGTTATTGATATTTAGGATTACGTAAGTGTTAATTTATATATATATATGCACACACAATTAGCCAGTGTTTATTTAATTTATAAAGAAAAGAAATAATTATAATTTAATTTTACCTGCTAAATTTACAAAAGGCAGTATATCAAAATACTCATCATCTTGAATTATAATAAGAGCATATTCTCCATTTATAACATCTTTTTCATATGCCAGTTTTAAAAATTCTAATAAAGTTGGAACCAACAGATCTATTATAAATACTGATATATATATATATATATATATATATATATATATATATATATATATATATATATATATATATATATATATATATATATATATATATATATATATATATATATATATATATATATGATTATCCAAGTATGTTTTTTAAAATTTCAAATAAAACTTCAAACTAAGTATATAGAACATGAATACATGATTAATCAAGCCACTGAATGGTAATAAAACAATTTTAGTATATACAAAATATGAATGTTAACACAACTATTAATGTTTGAAGTGCCCAATGTAATTCTACATTTTGGTTGAATGATTTAACAATAGATTTAGTGCACTACTGAAGAAAAAATACTTTTACCATTTACTTTTTATAATAACTCACAACATAATCTCATTTTTAATTATGCAAAATATCATACAACTAGTAAATTTATTACATAATACAATATAAATGTAATAATTCTCAAAGCTAATTGGGTTTGTAAATAATTATTAAAATGTAATAATATGTTAGACAATCCCAGTATTATTAACAATCAACAATTTAAAATTGTTGTCAAGGCAACCTCCTTTTAACAATAAAGATGGAATTCTGCCTTTATTAATGGTCCGATATTCTTTTATAGAGATTAAAGATTGAAACTTGACCACAGAGATTGAAATTCTTGATACAAAGAAATTTACAGAAATCTTTTTACACAGGTAAATATAACCTGTTCTGAATGCAGTTTAATAAATAGTCAGCTGTAACAGTACAAATTGCAATTATACTTTTCAAGTTAAAACAAAAGTATTACTTAAATTGTAACTATCATAATGCTCAAGGCTAACACCAATTTAGCCTAAAGCATTATTATATTGTCTAAGTGTTGATTGGTTTTTAACAATATATATATATATATATATTGTAACGAGCACAGACGTTCGTTACATTGTTTTTTTTTATATATATTATTAAACAAGTTAAAATAAAAAGTTCGCATTTAAAAACTTTCTTTAAAAATTGAAATTAAAATATCGTCTTAAACTCTTATATATTAAGTCGCACAGATAATGAAAAATTATTAAAATAAAATTTTTATTAAAGAAAAAGGTATTTTTAAAACTAAATTTTAAAAAAGATTTGGAGATAAAATTATATCTTTAAATTTGTCTTGAAATATATTTTTGATTTGGAAAACAGGGTAATTAATTAGAAATGGAAATGATTGTTAATTAGTTAAATTAAAACCAGCCTTGAGCATTTAAATGTAATAACCTCAGTCAGATAGAAAAAAAAAAAAACAATAGAAACTGATTAGCCAATGAAAGAAATCCATTTGGGAAATCGGACCTCAGCGAAAGAATCATCACTCCATGACGCAATGTTAATTCAATCCTTGACATTAATATAAAAAGGACAGGTTTTGGAAAGCTTAGTAGTTAGTGAATGAGGAGTGATTGATTATTGACGATGTAACAGCTAGGTGTTAGTGCTGAGGGGATTGAAAAAGACGCACAGTTTCAATCCCTTCAGTTCTGTAAGAAAGGAAGAAAAATGGGCCATCGTTTCTCCATTGAGGACCAATTACACTAAAAAAAAAAAAAAATAAAAATCTCCAAAGGATAAATAAATCGATCAACCGGATACAAATCTTCGGACGACGTGGGAATTCACATGCAAATGGCAAGGAATATACGAAGATGAACTATTTCAATAACCGTAAGACTTTAAAATTTATGAACAGTAAATTAAAAACTTTCCAGATTTAAATGATTTCAATATTATTCTATCTGACCAACATTATTTTATTAATTAGTTATAATTTTATTTAATGTATTTAATTTGTAAAATCATTTCCATTTATTTATTTATTTATTTAATTTTGTTCTTTAAGTTTTATTATGATTTCTGTTTTCCGTTAAATAAATTATAAAAAAATGTTAAACTTAAGTCGGGCGTGAATGGCTGTATCGATTTGTAAAGATATATTAAGGGAGGGTAATCTTGGGTTGTTCATTTCGTAGTTGAATTGGTTCAATGGATTGGATATATTTATGTAATTAGTAGGTGTAATATGAGATCCGCTACGGGCAGGATTATAGATATACGCCACACACCCTCTGTTTGCCTATGGATGGGTTTGTAAGTCGGCAGAATACCGCAGCCCATTCCTATGGAGTTTTTAGTTTATTGATCTACTTGCCCACAGATGTCACATCCCTGTGGGTGGAGAGTCAATGTCGTTTCTATTTCTACATATTGTTCAGATGTACATTCCTGACAATATTGTTGTGTCGTATCATGCTACATTGAATACATGAATGTATCAGATGGATTGGCGCCAGTTGATTGCGAAATGTGTTGCCTAAGGTTAAGTAGGGATAGAATATTTTATTTTTAAATGCAAATCTATGTAGTTGATTCAGGCTCGATCCTAAATAAAAATGCATTAAACTTAAGTTGTTTATAGACGCTTGCATGGATTGTTTATCGGTTAACTATGTTTTGCGTTTCATATTTGATCAAAATATATAGACATTCGATAAATAATGATACCTTACGGTGAGTATCTAAAAATGTATTTATTCAGATGTCTTTTAAGTTATTGGTGACGATGCAAGTATCTTACGATGAATACTAGAGGGTTTCTTATAATTCCCTATGCAATTGTCAGTAATCAATAATTTTGTATTTTGATCGTTTATGTTTACTTTGAAATGTTTTTGACCGTTGAAATCTATGTAACCGATCTATAGCAACATATTAAACAGGTTTATAAGCCCATCTGTGCGAACTTGATTAAAAATGTAAATTTATAATATAATAGTAACTCAATGTAAATTAAAGTAAAATCAAAGTTAAAAATAATGTTAAATGTTTAAATGTAAATCACTAAAATAATTTTAAACCTTATATATATGTGCATAAATAAATCTGTTTGTATGATAATTACTGGCAGTGGCTTACTTTATTCTTTTATATACTAGTAAATGATATTATTAAATCTCTGCTATTCCACTGAGCTAGTGACAATGGGCTAACGATCTAAATATGTAAATAAAGTGGAATCCTAACAGCGCAGATCTGCCTACTCTATAAATTTTTCTAGGCTCAAATGCCTAGATGGCCCTTTGGTAGTGCGGTGGGTGCGATCTCCCACTTCGTTTGGATCGTTATAATTCCCCAAGTGTGGCCTTACCTCAGAGATTGACCCTGAGAAGGGAATTAATGCTGAAATTTCCGATCTTTAATAAACCACAAATACCCTGAGCAAATTTTATCAAAATGAATGTTTTATCTGCTTACATAAGTCGGATATTTTTAAATTTTATAAAAGCACTGCCAGCAAGAAATTGGCATATATATTAAATAAAAGAAAGTATAAATAATTTTAAAACTAATGTTTGTAAATTAAAAGAAAATCAAAAGGTTGCATTGGATATGTCTTTTTTTGTTAATATATATTTATGGTTAACGTGTATAGGCGCACAGCCACGGAAGTTTATGATCGAAATGTGGTACCTTACGATGAGTACCGTTGGGAATTTACGTCAGTGTAATCCTATTTATGCATTTCAATCAGTATAAATAAGTTGGTGGTAGTTATAATTGTGCTGCAAATATACACGATAAATCCATTATCTTGGAACATATTTATCTCAATGCAACCTTCCTAAATAAGTTAAATAATTTGTTTGTCATGCCGTAAGTAGAAATCAAATGGATAAAATAAAATAGAATTCTCGGGGGGAGGGGTGTTAACGTAAATGGTCCTTAGGTAGGCGATGGTCAACATTTTCTTTTTCTTTTTTGTATATAGTTTTTTGTAAAATTATTAACTGAATGTTTGTAAATTTTGTTAATACCGTAATTACTAACCCTAAGTAAAATATTTTTTTTTTTGATCATTTTTTTTTAAGTAACTTTACTGATATGTAACGAGCACAGACGTTCGTTACATTGTTTTTTTTTTATATATATTATTAAACAAGTTAAAATAAAAAGTTCGCATTTAAAAACTTTCTAAAAATTAAAAATTGAAATTAAAATATCGTCTTAAACTCTTATATATTAAGTCGCACAGATAATGAAAAATTATTAAAATAAAATTTTTATTAAAGAAAAAGGTATTTTAAACTAAATTTTAAAAAGATTTGGAGATAAAATTATATCTTTAAATTTGTCTTGAAAATATTTTTGATTTGGAAAACAGGGTAATTAATTAGAATGAAATGATTGTTAATTAGTTAAATTAAAACCAGCCTTGAGCATTTAAATGTAATAACCTCAGTCAGATAGAAAAAAAACAATAGAAACTGATTAGCAATGAAAGAAATCATTTGGGAAATCGGACAGCGAAGAATCATCACTCCATGACGCAATGTTAATTCAATCCTTGACATTAATATAAAAAGGACAGGTTTTGGAAAGCTTAGTAGTTAGTGAATGAGGAGTGATTGATTATTGACGTGTAACAGCTAGGTGTTAGTGCTGAGGGGATTGAAAAAGACGACAGTTTCAATCCCTTCAGTTCTGTAAGAAAGGAAGAAAAATGGGCCATGTTTCTCCATTGAGGACCAATTACACAAAAAAAAAAATAAAAATCTCCAAAGGATAAATAAATCGATCAACGATACAAATCTTCGGACGACGTGGGAATTCACCAAAGAGGAATATACGAAGATGAACTATTTCAATAACCGTAAGACTTTAAAATTTATGAACAGTAAATTAAAAACTTTCCAGATTTAAATGATTTCAATATTATTCTATCTGACCAACATTATTTTATTAATTAGTTATAATTTTATTTAATGTATTTAATTTGTAAAATCATTTCATTTATTTATTTATTTATTTAATTTTGTTCTTAAGTTTTATTAATTTCTGTTTTGTTAAATAAATTTAAAAAGTTAAATTAGTGATGGTATCGATTTGTAGATATATTAAGGGAGGGTAATCTTGGGTTGTTCATTTAGTAGTTGATTGGTTAATGGATTGGATATATTTATGTAATTAGTAGGTGTAAAGAGATCCGTATGGGCAGGTTATAGATATCCAACACTCTTTTTATGGATGGGTTTGTAAGTCGGAGAATAAGAGCCATTCCTATGGAGTTTTTAGTTTATTATCTATTAAATTAACCTTGGGTGGAGAGTCAATGTCGTTTCTATTTCTACATATTGTTCAGATGTACATTCTGAAATATTGTTGTGTTTCGTATCATGCACATAATAATGAATGTATCAGATGGATTGAGTTGATTGCAAATTGTTCTAAGGTTAAGTAGGGATAGATATTTTATTTTTAAATAATCATTAATTGATTAGTGATCCTAAATAAAACATTAAACTTAAGTTGTTTATAGTATGGTTGTTTATCGGTTAACTATGTTTTGGTTTCATATTTGATCAAAATATATAGACATTGATAAATAATGATACCTTACGGTGGTATCTAAAAATTATTTATTCGGATGTCTTTTAAGTTATTGTGAGATTGAAGTATCTTAGATGAATACTAGAGGGTTTCTTATAATTCCTATGAATTGTCAGTAATCAATAATTTTGTATTTTGATCTTTATGTTTACTTTGAAATGTTTTGACGTTGAAATCTATGTAAAATCTATAGACATATTAAACAGGTTTATAAGCCATCTGTGGAACTTGATAAAATGTAAATTTATAATATAATAGTAACTCAATGTAAATTAAAGTAAAATAAAGTAAAAATAATGTTAAATGTTTAAATGTAAATCACTAAAATAATTTTAAACCTTATATATATGTGATAAATAAATCTGTTTGTATGATAATTACGGCAGTGGCTTACTTTATTCTTTTATATACTAGTAAATGATATTATTAAATCTCTGTATTCCATGAGCTAGTGAATGGGCTACGATCTAAATATGTAAATAAAGTGGAATCCTAACAATCTGCCTACTCTATAAATTTTCTAGGCTAAATCTAGATGGCTTTTATGGTGGTGCGATGCGATCTACCACTTCGTTTGGATCATTATAATATATATATATATATAGTAATGGGACTGTCTGGTAATGGTATGCACAAAGGTGGGTGACTTTTTCTTGATAAGTAAAAAAGTATATCTCTGTTGTCCACATTCATGTAGATGCCCTCACACCTTAAACTCTTACTTAGGAGAAAAGAGAGTAAGATCTAAATAACTACTGATTTTACCCATAATATATCTCATACATGTAGCAGTTTACTTATGTTATTCTAGAATTAAACTCATGGAGAAGTTGCTTGATTTTCTAGTTCGTGGTATACTTGTATCACCAAATTTGGAATGTGTAAAATAAATATCTGTCTGATAATGGAAGTGAGTATGATATATTGTATGCATGCAATTGATTATCATGATATGTGTGTAAGGATATGACGAAGCAAAATTTAACCACAGAAAAATTAACCAAAAGTCATGTTTTAACACTTAAACAAATTTAATAAACATATTTATATTGATTATTATTTGAACAAGAAAATTTAAAACAGAATTAGGGAAAACTCATTTAGACATGTGTGCTCATTCTTTATTTATACTTGGTTTATACCAATATCCACATCCTGATCCCATAAAGAAGAGCCATTAAATCTCCCAATTAACACAAAGGATTTTCATATTCTATACAACATTGCTAAACATAGTATAATATTTATTTACTTTTTTTATCTTTTACTTAACGCTATGATAGATTAAAATACTCCCACCCCTGTTATATACAATGTGTGTGCACTGAAGGTGAGTTATAAGGTCATGACCCAAATAATTAAAAAGATATGTAAAGAAAATATATTACAGAAATATTAATAATTAACACAAACTTTAGAGTAAAATTTAATGAAATTTTATGTGTTGTACATATATGAATGTTGAATGTATATATGTACTAGGTAACATCTTACCTTGTGTCATTTATAGTGATCAGATTATTTCACAATCAAGAGCAAACCTTAGAGATTTTATCTATACAAGGTAAGTAAAAAAAAATATTTTTATCTCTTAAATCTTAAATTAAAGCTATTTGACCCAATATTAAAATAAAGAAAATAAAATTATTATATTTAGCATACAAATAATTGTATATAGATATCATCAACTTTATAACTTGGTTTTATAGTTCATATATACATTGTTATAATGGCTTGTTCTCATAATCCATGATAGTTCATTAAGGCATAGAAATTTGATATCTGATGGATAAGTTGACTTTACCAGTCTTCAAACTGGTCTTTTGAAATGAGTAAAAAACAAGAAATCATAATTGATCATTTCATGCTTTATCCATCCAGGCATGGAGATATATGACAATCCCATATTCATCTTGATAATGAATATGTAATTAACTATGCTCTTCTTTCCACCATGTTTCCCTTACACTTAGCACTGTATAATAACTTTTGTCAATACTTATATTAGTTTTCATACTTTAAATTGATTGGAGAAACATCAATATTTCTTCTGCTATTGCATGTTTTAGATTTAAATCTGGATATCTATAGCGAGGAATCAATGGAGGTTTTAGAGATTCGAAGACTTTATGTTGTTTGCAAGTTATTAATTTTGAATTCTTTATTTAGATGTTTTATGCGTTAAATGTTTCTTCTCGCTTTTTAAATTTTTTATAAAAAAATTCTTCAAAAGTATTACAAGTCCAAATTGGTTGATACATACCTTCAATCTTTTCTTTCAATTCTTTGTGCAGGGAATGATAGATTTTTTCCCCAGATAAAAGAATTTTTTTATTTTCTTCTTCAACAAAAACGTTTTTTTGCATACATCATATATTAAGACAGTTTGTGCTGTCTTTTTTTTACTTTATTGTTGATGTCATCTTTGCTACATATTAACATAAACAACTTGTTAAAAAATAAAAAATAAAACATTTACTTATTTTTACTTTAATATTTTATATAAGTATTTTTTTGACTGCGTTCACTCATCTTTTCTATGGGATGTTGTTCTTTTGTGTTGTTAATCACATTATATTAAATGTTAATTGTTGTACTGGTTAGTTATTGCATTCATCTGACAGACTTGGTTTAAACTTTGATTTAATGTTTATTTATATTTGCTTTAAGATTTATATTATGATAAATGATTTGTCAGTTTATGTGCCCTAACATTACCTAATATTATTCATTAATGAATAATGCTAATATCATGGGATTTGAATTAGAGTTGGGTTTCATGTTATGTATTGTGCATTAGAGGGGTATGCAGGTACCTGCAACACATCTCCTCAGTGAAAGTATTAAAGCTGGTTTCTGTCTTTAATTCTTTGAATTTTTTAGGGTTAGGTTAAGGTTGATCCATGATTTTTTGTATGCTTCTTGAGAGATTTATGGTTTAATATCTTATCCATAGTCTTATAAGTGATTTTAGTCAATGTTACTGGATTATGTAAAACCTTGATCATATATATATATATATATATATATATATATATATATATATATATATATATATATATATATATATATATATATATATATATATATATATGTTGGATAGTATTTGAGCTCACAAGTTTGTAGTCTACAAGCTTGTACTTTCTTTTAAGTTAGTGGTGAATCTATTACCTGTCTCCATGGTATGGGTTTATACTTCACGCATTATAAGTCCTTTTTATACCATTGCCTTTATCTATCTAGTATGTGTTTTGGCCAGTGAATTTAATGATAGTAAGTGGCCCTTCATATAGATCACACAATATGTGAAAAATAAATTCTTTGGGGTTACTTACATGGTATCTGTTAATGAAAATTTTATCACCTGTTTTGAAATGATACTTAATTTTCTTTTGGAATTTGTTATGCTTTTTTCTCATTGTTATCATATTATTATATGCCCCTATTCAATTATTTTCTCCATTGATAGGTGTTCTGTGAGAATAGGCATGTATCAATATAATAGCTTTGGGGATTTTTTGTCTCAATTGTAATCTAACGTTGGGGTATGGCTTTCCTTCTCTTAGGAATGTTTTTACACAGTGTTTTTCTTATATATTTGGTATTATCATGTGTAATTTATTTAAGGCCATTCTTATGGTTTAATTAATGGTATACCAAGGGATTATATGGTGTAAAATCTGATTATCTTTAGCTAAATTTTGTTTTAGCTAGCCTATGTAAATTTTATGTATAGACCTATTTAAATGTGAAAATCCTGCTCTATTATCCTGAGGCTGACTGGATTTTTTCTGGCATCCATAAAATATGTTAGTTGTCATTCACTTATAAATGAAACAACTTGTTAAAGTCATCAGTCTCTATTTCCATGACAATGGTATAATTCATTATGGGTTTTGGAAATGAATCTATAATTTATTTATAAGAGTTCATTCCTCATATATACTTTCAGACAAGTTCTAGTTTGGATTTTTTCCTTTTTACTTTTGTCCTTTGATGTATTTAATCATAATATTAATAATGATTACATGGATTCAAATTCTTATCCTATGGATTTTTTTATATACAAAAATGATTATTCTGTGTATTTCATAATCATGTATAACGGAACAGTCTTTTTCAGACTTTGAGGATGTCACATCAAACTATAGTCAGACTTAGGTTCTTCTTATAGAATACCATGGATGAAATTATGTATAATTCTTATTGTACACATAATTTTGAATTTATATATATATATATTATAACGGGACGTTCCTTTTCAGACCTTGAGGAAGTCGCATCTAACTATAGTCAGACTTAGGGTCTCCTTATAGAATGCCATGGATGAAATGATGTATAATATAATCCAATCCACTCCTGTATTAAAATACTTGTTACTCTTGGAATTCGAGCTCAGGGTAGAAATCGCAATTAAGTCTCTTCATGCATTTCCACAACTATTCCATAGTAATGATCAGTTATATATAACTTCTTTATAAATATTAAAATTTTAAGTTAATTTAACTTATATATGCGTGAGTATGTATTCTTATAATTATATATTTCATAAAATAACTAAATAAAATAAACAATTGAAACCTATTTAATTTTAAAATCAAGTTTAATGCATTTATTAATTAGTAATTGAAACAAAAATATTATCTGTAAACAATAAAAAGATTAAAATTTATGACTGTGCTTATATATATATATATAATAAACTATTTACGTATATATATATATAAATTCAAAATTATGTGTACAATAAGAATAATATTATATATCGTAAATCTATGTATAGCGTCATTAAAATGATTCTGTGCATGTTACATGTTTGTGCAAGATATTTACATTAGTGATTAAAAAGAAATTATGATAGATGTCAAGAAATGTTCAATTTGGAAAATAATAAACTTAGTTCCAAATTGAAATGATTTAATTTTTTTACCTTAGTCAATCATCGCTTTGATCAATACACATGTAAACACCAACACCTAAATTTTATTAAAATAAATAATAATAAAAGGGTTCAACTTGTTACTTCTTTACTTATCCTTTTAAAATCAATTTAATAAGCAAAGTATTTTTTTCATGTAAATAATATTTTTCCAGAAAGGAAATAAAGTTTAAGAGTTAATAAATTACTCAACAATATATTCCATGTGCCTCCTTAGATAAAATAAAATGATCATGAATATTGAAAGATAAAGTTCATGGGTGAACATCCTTCGAAGAAACAATCCAAATATTTATCCTTTGAGATGTTTACGTAGTACATAATTGACATCTTCTTCAGTAAAATACTCCATTATTAAAGCAGCAATTTATTGGAAATTATGACGATTAAATTTTAGACATTAAGTAGGAATAAATTTACATCTTTAGATTATAAACATCAGCAGAAATCCCTGACATTAATTGTCTAGCCAGAAAACATTTTCGTAAATTTTCAACTTCTTAAACAGATAGTTTGAATAATCATTTCAAAAAAGTTGCATTCTTTTAAAATTTTGACAATTTTAGTTCTTTACAAATATTAAAAATTACTTAAAATTATTTCTTATAAAGAACATATAATAAAGTTCATAAGTAACTTAACTATTTTCCTAACTTAAAGAAAGTTTTGATATAGTGAATCTTCTTTTTTTTAAATGTATTTTAAATTTAAACATATTTAAATTTTCCAACTGTAGTTATTGCTTCGATAACTAAACAGAAGATTATTATATAACAATTTCAGTTCGTTTTTATATTTCTGAAAGTATATCACATAAACACTCACACTCTTTATTGTTTAAATGTACTGACAATTTGTAATGAACTCCTAACATTTATCTCCTTTGTTACAATAATAAAATGCGAAGTTGACTTAAGGTTTTGTCAATGTCAAGTTCTGATTACTAAAAATATACCATTAGTTGGAATCATTTATTTATCTGTGCATATAAATAAATTAAAATAATTCATTCTTTAGAATTATTCTTTTAATATTTAATTGATTTACATATATATATATATATATGAAAAACAAAATCAAGTTAAAAACTTGTTAGCGCTTGTATTTATGTCAACAGATGGCGTTCTACCAAAAACACTGTCAAGCGTATTTCATTTACATAAATGTCAGAGAATGCATTCACTATCTCTAACTTTAATTCCACTTTCAGATCATGATTTCAAGCTATTTGCTATCATCAGTGAAAGACAGGAATAAGAACTAGATCTAAACACAAACTCTGAGCGTTTATGAAACAGTTTCTATTCAGCTTGCAAGCGTGAATTTTTTAGACATGTTAATGTCTTCGAACTCAGCATAGCAAGCCAGATATGGGTCTAATATCAGATTTCATATATATATATATATATATGAAAAGCTAAGTGCATGTTATTTATATCTCTTTGTTGATTTGATAAAGGCACAATTAAATTCATAAACAAACATAAGTTATTTTAGGTGAGGCTCATGTGGTACCCTCACACATATTTCAATATCCAGGGTCGTAGTCCTTTTGATCCATTTTTATAATAAGTTTATTAATCTGTATTTTCATTCTTAATGAAGGTGAATGGGTCTTTGTAGATATTACACAATTTATGGAACATGGTACCTTTTTATTTCTTTGTATATGTTGAAATAATTTCAAGTATTATACATCAATTACTCTTTTGATTTAGATAATCTTTTCTAATACAAAATATTTTTAAGTATATTAATTTACTTTTAAGATAATTAAGCATGGTTACTTTTCCTAATGTTTCCCAAACTTTATCATAGTTGTGATAGTCCTCTTCTATAAAAGTGGCCTGATATGGACATATTTCATTCTGGGAACTGTCACCTGATTTGTAAAGCTTATCTCTAAAAAATATTTCAAATTGAATTTCATAATGAATGTCAATATGCTAATGTATTTCCATATACTCAGCCATTTCATTCATCACTGGTGTTTTAATCATGAAATATTCACTAATATTTTTAGTATTTGACGTTATTTTAATTTTCATGGATTCATTAATCAAATCATGATAAGCTTCAGTTTTTTCTGATATAATTCCAATTTGAGTTTGTAATTAACACCTGTTTGTCAGACTCGAATGACCATAGTATTGATTTTGTCTTCACCATTCTCTTCAGCTTCTTCCAATCTTCTTATGTTATTATTAATGTTGGTTCATATTTGTTGTATACCTTTCAATTTGATTTTTATATTTTGAATTTTTGTTGACAATTTACTGATTGTTATATGACATATTTTCAAATGCATCTTCTATGTTTGTAAAGATATCTGCTTTTATATCTATTTTTATGCTTTGTAGGTCTGCTTTTATATCTATTCTTATGTTTTGATGGTCTGATTTTATTACAAACATATTATTGTTCATCTATGTGAACATTTGTTGCATCATCAACATCATTTGATTTAATCTTAAATCATTATCATTTACTATTTTTCCATTGGTATCTGTGGAGTTTTATTGTTTTCTGGGACTTGGATATTTACTACTGAAATCCCCTCAGATGCACCTATGTTTTCTTCTTCATCTGTATTATCTAACATATTATCCTCTAAATCTTCTCTAACTACATCAATTTGCATTTCCATTACATTTTTCTTATTATCACTACTCTCAACTCAAGGCATTTTAAACTGACTTCTTGTAATCATTATTCTTTTACTTTCATTTAATTTATTATTCTACAGATTATCTTAGTTTCAAACTATATAAAATTCTTTCTTATTATGTTTTCCATCATGGAAGTATTAGTCCTCATTATCACTTTTGCTATCATGTCAAGCTATGCTTTTATATTCCTAGGAATTGATGTCCTAATTTGGTTTTTTTTTTATCCAAGGTCCACATTTCAACTAAAGTTTAGTTGTTGACTATCATTTATTTTATTTGTATTTTAGATTATTGGCATGTTTCTGTATTCAAATTCAACCTGTAATATTCAAATAAATTTTAAATTATGTTTATGTTTAAACTATAAAATGGATTATTAATATGCACACAGGTTAACCAATCAATGTAGTTTGTGTATATAGTGGAGGGTAATACCGATATACAATTATCAAGCTCATGGATTTTTAACCTCACATGAAACTCATAAGTCACTAAATGTGTTGAAAATTGTAATCTAATTATTCAATGCCCAATAATTGGAGGCACCATATGTAACAGGATGGTCATTTTGTGTTATGCACAAAGGTGGGTGGGTTCACCCTGATAAGTAAAAGAGTATATCTTTGTTGTCCACATTAATACATAAACTCATATCTAGAAGAAAAGAGAGTAAGATCTAAATAACTACTGATTTTACCATTAAACTATGTCATATATGGTGCAGTTTACTTCCATTAGTTCACAATTTGAACTCAGGCAAATTTTACTTGATTCTCTGGTTCAGGGTATATTTGTATCACCAACATGGGAATATGTGTAAAATAAATATATGTGAGATAATGGGTGTGGGTATCATATATTGTGTACCCCAAAGTAATGATCATGATATGTGTGTAAAGATATGACTAAGAAAAATTTAACTACAAAAAAAATAAACTGAAAATCATGTTTTAACATTTAAATAAATTTAATAAACATATTTACATTGATTATTATTTGAACAAGAAAATTTAAAGAAAAATAGGGAAAACTCATTTAGACATATGTGGCCATTCTTTATTTATGCTTGGTTTATACGAATGTCCTACATTGTGATCCCATAATAAATAGCCACTAAATAATCCACTAAAATAAAAGATTTTCATATTGTATACAATATTTTTCTACATAATATAGTATTCATTTACTTTTTTATCTTTTATTCAAGGCCATGATGTTTTAAAATACCTCCCTGCTATGTACAATGTTTGTGTGATGAAGAAGAGTTATAAGTTCATGACACAAATAATTAAAAAGATATGCAAAGAAAATACATTAAAAATATTAATAATTAACACAAACTTTAGAATAAACAATTAATGAAAGTGTGTGTGATGTACATATTATAGGAATAGAGTCAAAACCCACATAAATTAATGAATGGAGGGATAAATAGCAGCCCCCATTTTTTGTGTGTATGTGTCATAAATATGTAGGTATTTATATATGTGATTTTACTTAGTATGTAGAAATGAAAAAAATATATGAATATAAGAAAGAAATATTTAGTTGCTTTAAACTTTTATATTTTGTTAAAGGTTACAATGATTTTATTTCATAATTTTATTTTGTTAAAATAGGCAAAAATAATTTGTTTAATCATTAATCTTTAAGATAGCTTAATAAATGATAGTTTGGGATGCACATGTGTGTTTAAAACAAAAGATTTGAATGTGTGAATCAGTGTTAACTGTTCTACAATTTCACTAACATAGATATACTATATTAAAGAAAAAAATGTGCATGTGAAGAAGATGTGCAAATACAGATATCAGTAAATATCTAATTTTTTGTATACATTTTTGATTCATAAAATTATCAGAAAAAGAGACAAGTTTGTCATGGAAGAAGAAATTAATAAATAATTAGTATTTTACTTGAGGGAAATCACCAATAGAAGTTTTAACAGTCTAGAGTTTTTTTTAAAAAAATATAAAATTAAAGCAGTTTATTTGAAAATATTTTGAGCTGATTGCTTGTAGACTTGAGCATAATGATGTGTAATAATTGGACAGGTGGGGATAAAATATTAAAATTATTAAAAAAAAATGGTTGAGTCATAAAAAAAATAAAAAATAAAAAAAAATAAAAAATAGAAGGTCAGAAAAAGAATCATGGCCAAATCAAAAAAGGCAATGTGGGAAATCACTTGTTTTGTTTTTCTTATGGAAAGAAAAAAGGGAATACAGGAAAGAAGAAAATAATAGGATACATGCTCTTTCTTATTAAAATACCATTGAGAGAAAAGGGATTTGAAAGGAACAAAATTGGTTAAAGTATGGCTTTTATAAAAATGACCAGAGATATGCAGATATACCAGAGTTATGAAAGGAGTTCAGAGAAGATAGGAATTTAGTTGAAGAAAGCATTAAGTCTTTTATGGTGGTCAATAAAGATCCAAGTCCAGTACAAAACAAAAGTAAAATAGCCTTATAAGAGGCAATATAAATCATTACTTCCAAATTATAGATTCTGGAGTAATATATTGATAGCTATAAAAGAAGGAACAATGCACTGTTAGCTCCTGTTGTTTTATCACAAGATCAAAGCCACTATGAGCTGGCCTTTTGTATACACGCCTGTAGCTGACCAATGGAATGGCAGTATTCCCAGTTAAGCATGTAAAAACACATTTTGTTGTGGAGATCCAGTTCATATCCTATGGTTTGTTAAATAATCATCATGATCTTTAAAAAAGAAAGGAAGAAAAAGAAGAAAAGAAATTGTATAAAATCCCCATATCCAGCTTTCACCGATCTACTAATATGCTGCCAGTGACACTTTCTTTTTATTAGAAATGCCAAGGAATTCTACAATGCTAATTGATATCCATGTAGTTTTCTTGAGATCCCAAGAACAGCAGAAACTTTGTCAAATTTTCTTTTATGTCATATGAAAATTATAAAAGAGAAAAAGGAGGAAGAAAAAAGAAAGAAGAGAGAGAACAAATGGAAAGTGCAGTAAACAAGCATGAAAATAAGGTAGGAGAAATCAACTGTCTCAGATAAGAGATTCTCCTCAAGAACTGAAATGGAGTGGTAACATTTTAAAACTTTATTAATGATTTTTTAATTACAAGTGAGCAGTTAAATCTTCTTCTATCAATTCAAACCTCTTTTTTTTGTTTTTGTTTTACTTTAACACGTAAACATTAAAAGTTCTTTTTTTTAATGTTACAACACCATAAATAAAGTTTTGAAGTTATTAGATTTAATTTTTTTATTATCCTTGAATATTGTTTGTGGCTATAAATATGTTTTTTAGTTAATATTGTTATTTGTTTGTTTACCTAGTTATTAATATTGTAACCAAAATATTTGAAGAAAAGGGTGTTATATATATATATATATATATATATATATATATTTCTACTCTCTTCACTTAACACTTTTTGCCCAAATAAATACCCCAGGGCCAATTCTATATAAGACAGAATATATTTATAATTTATTGCATCTCTGCCTATTGATGAGATTCTTATGTTGCTACTTCTCTATGGCTTGGCTTAGTTGGGAGATTATAGGATATGGTGGTTATCTAGTATGCAGATGGGAATGAGAGAGGCATTTAGAAATAACAATTATATAATATTGATTCAATTATATTATAATCATCTATTAAGTAATAAGCGCTATTGTGAAATTGATAATCGTTACACTCAATAAAGTATAGACAATGATAAGGATCGGGTACATTTTTATGTCATACCATTATCTATTCCACACAAGGTAAAAACATATTTTTGGCATCACAATGTTAGAATTTTATTAAAGCTGTATTATTTAAATAAACGGTCTATGCCAGTAAATTAATAAATATTATAGTTATATTACGTTGAACGTGTGTGTGTGTGGAAATGGTCAATCGAACGTATATGGTAAACCAGTTCAGAAGGGATCTTATCTCAACAAAACATTTATTACAAGAAAACATCATTTTACCACACATCAATGATGAATTTAACATTACTTTTACATTGAAGACAGACTTGATTAAATAACATTAAATTATATAATTTTGTACACTTGATACTTGAAGACACTTCCTCCTATTTATTGTCTTAATTACATTTATCACCCTATTTGCTCATTTATCGATCATAAACAATAAAAGAAATTATACATTTATTCCAATGTTAATACATCTATTCTTACTCTTTCTCTCAACAAGCTAAGACAAATAGTACCAAAGAGTCAACTGATGTTATAATACTATTTCTGGATATCTGTGGGTTAATATTTTCTAAATAAGCTCAAGTGACAGTTTTATTACCTTTTGCATTAGAGAAAGCAAAAAAAAATAATATGCCTACAAATCTATAACTATAATAAGACACTTAATTAGCTTTAAATACAATAAAATTCTATAATATACCATTATGTTCACATTGAAGGATGAATTAATAATGATAATAATGAAACAATGACAATATGTGTGATGACCTAACAAGTTATTCAGAACTCACAACTTCAGTGATAGTTTTTTTCTATATTCCTAATTTAATCATATTTCCAAGTGTGTGCGCATTTGTAAGATCACAAAACAAAGCATTTATTAATTATATCTCTATCGGAATACAGAAGACGCAATAAGCTAATCATTAAATTAATAATTTTATTTTCAAGCATATTATAGAAATCCATAAACATTTATCTGATATAACTAACATATATTACCTGACGATAATTACGCTGGAATAAAGAAGGAGAGATATAACAATAACTTAATTTTCACATAGATGCATGTGAGTGTTAACCAAAACTCTAAATTCAAACTTAATTCTTCAATAAATATCTAACAACTTTTAGAACACAAATGTTGCGAAACTCAGCTGACTTATCATCCATAAATGGGGCATTTGCCACTTTATTTAGGAAATACAAATATCTCAGCAAATATTATTAAACCAGAAAATCTACCACCACCCACGGCTCAACAAATAAGTAACCAAGGAGAGCATTGCTCAATCCACATATCAAAAATCATCCCTTCAGTCGCTTCTTCATCCAAATGTACTCAACGCATTTCATATATAAACAAATCTATAAGCAAACAAAATCTTAATTCTTCATCTTCCTTAACATATGGCACCAAACCGAAACCGATAGAAAAACAAAACAAAACATTGGTAAAATAGTTTACGATAGTGCACACACACGTGAATATATATAAAATGGTTACTAATTCATATGAAACAATAAAATGTCATATTAACAATAATTAAATTTAAACGAATCTATTACTTGTGCGAATTATGAATATTGGATTTCAACTTAAAGTCAATACTGTCAAGTAAGTTTAACTATTCTGCATACTGGCATAAATAGCTCCATGTGTCTATCTATTATTATTATTAACTAATGCATAATATTCAAGTATTTAATTTGAACTAATAATATGAGCATGAGGATATCCATTTTTTTCTTTTAACATAATACCAAAAAAAATAATATTCCCAATTTAGTATAATTTATCCCAAGATCTCGAGACATTCTTGTGGAGATTAGGCATATAAATAAATAACAACAATAATAAATTACATTAAGCATAAAAAATCTACCTTTCTATTATAGGCAATAGGAAGAAATACATGTCAACATTTAATCACTAAAATAAAGTTTTTTTTCTCTTTTTTTTTTAGTTCAGACTTGAAAGTTTGAATGGAAATATATGTGTAGCTCACGATGATAATGAATTGACAACATTAAAGACATACAAACATTGATCCTGCAAGCTAAAATAAGATTTGACAAAAACAGTAATAATTTCCAATGTTCTTAGAATTTTGTAAAGGATATTATAAACAGCTTTTGCATGTATTAGAATCATTTTGTTTGTCATAAAATAAAATATCTCCAATTCAGTAAGATAATCCAAGTACAAGTTTATGACTTTCTTTTTGTAGGTTTCTAGCATTCAATAGAATTTTCATAACAATTAAATTAGTTTATCCATGCTTGGATACATTATTCGTAACTAATTATTAAATATTATTAAGCCACGCATTCTATCACTCATTTTATAGGTGTGAATGATAAGGTTATTTGGTATATATGACTATCCTATTAATGTAGAGGTTTATAATAGACAAATTTTTCCATTTTAGTTTTATTTTGCATAGCAAGAAACAGAAAATTTATTAACTGAGAGTCCATAAAGCATTTCATTAAAGTGTTCAGCACAATTTTCTAGTTAACTTCATTGTTAATAATTTATACAATTCCAACATCATTTATTCATTCTAAATACATTATAGTAAATTATAATTAGCAATTTTATATAATATCCATGCATTTTTTGAATAAAGTAAATCTAAACCATTAGCTGATAAAAGCGAGAGCTGGGTATCTTTTAAAATTTAGCACTCCATGTAAACAGTCCTATTCTGTGTAGTATGAGAGAATTTTATCCATAAAGGAATAGTAGAGAATTTTCACAATATTTAGTTCACTTATTTTCTTATTAATTTAGAAAATTATTCCACTTTCCATAACTAATCTGTCTTTCTTCTCTCTTTTCTCCATTCTTCTACTTGGAATCTCCTGTAAGAAACTTAGCTATGCCTCTCTTTTTTTGTTGTTCTAATGAGCTTAGCAATATGCAAGAATTTTCTTGCTCATAAAAATGTTAGTAATAGAATATTGGAAAGAAAAAATATTAAATATTAAATTTACAATTGCTAACAAATAACAAATAAACAAATAATGTTTACAATTTTAAAGGCAAGAATTTATGTAATAAATAAATAATAAATAAATAAAAATCATATTAATTAAAGGAATATGTGTGCATCTCTCTTTCCAATAATATAGCGGTCTATTAATGACCAAACTGTTAACAGTTCCTATGCACATAATTCAGCTATTACAAATTTGGATATTATAAGTAATAATGAAAAATATGAATGAAGTATGAGATGATGTAAAATGGACATGCACCCACACATGTAAGTTAGATCTTGGGTGGGAATAGATAGTGAGTTAGAAAACCAATGAACAAACACCTATTATGGCCTTACAGACAAACATTCCTTCTAACTTAGCTCTCATACTAACAATCCTTGATATTGTCCATCTTCCTCTCCCACTACCAAACATACATAACCTAAAACTTTAATGACTGGTATGCCCAACTAAGGTCTTGATATTTTTTAACTAAATTTAAAATATTAAATTATATCGTAATTCATTTTTTTAATAGTTCTCTCTGGTCACTATTGGCACAATGTGAATCTTCAACATTTCTTCCTGGTGCCAACCTGGAAGGTTACAATATATATATATATATATATATATATATATATATGAGTACTAAAGGAAGTAAAAGGCAATATTGAGTACAAAAGAGTGTTTATTGTGGTTGTTATTACGGATTGAATTAATAGATGCAAGAAAATTTATAGATATACATTCAAACCCTGTTACAAAAGAGTGTGAGTGAAGTACATTAACCATTTAAAAGCATGAATGTATACATATACATTTATTGCACATGTTGTTGTAATATTGCATAAAATTAATTACTAACAGATTTGTATGTGAAGATGAAGAGAAGCGGTTATGGGCAGAGTTGTATTTTTATTATTTTGTTTTATGTATTTTATTGTTTATTAATACTGTAAGTTATAATTATTTAAATAATGTCATTTGTAGCACATGTTTCTTAACAAAAGCAAATCAAAATGTAAGACTGGAGAATAATAAAAGTAATCGCAAATTGTACAATGGGCGATTTCTGTTAATGATACTTGTCATCGGAATTCCAAGATCTGGCCAATTTAGTATTTTGGAACAATAGATGCTAAAAGCATTCCTGAGATATGATCATCAGCATATGGATAAAAAAGTGAGGTGAAAGAGAGCTAAAAGAATATATATATATATATATTCAGAAAAGACGGTTATAAAGAGAAGGAAGTGTGAAAAGTAAATTTTCATAAACTGATTTGATTAATTAATAAAAATTAATAAGAATGAATCCCATCAAAATTCTGGGGTAGGAGAATCATGTAGATTCATTAAACCAGCCAGTATATAGCTGTTGTGACCTGCCTACCACAGTGATCTTTGTCTATGGAAATTTTGCCATCTATTTCAAGCAAGTGAAGTGATCGCAGAGCTCCAAACAACAAAAACTTTCATGCCTTCAACTTTAAATCATCTACCTAAGACCTCTAGATGGATTATCATATGTGTAAATGATATGGAATCTTTCATCATCTTTCAGACTGGCAACTCTTGCTAAAACAATCACTGTCATAATACTGTAAGCGTACAGATCATCAGCCCTAAATATGCAAAATGAGGTAACTTTAACTTTCTCTATATATATTAAGTGAACATATAATAATAAATTAAGAAATATGCACTTTGTCCCTACTTAAAGAAAGTATTTTTAAAAATAGATTAAATTATTTAATAAATTCAACTCTGACGTATAGTTGCATTCTTTCATATATATATATATGTGTGTGTGTGTGTGTGTGTGTGTGTATCGGAATGAATGAGTCATATGTTTGAGATTTTAATATATACGTGTATTAAAAATATTACAATTTTAAGCTATAAATTGTGTATTTATTTGAATTATGAGATTCTTATAATTTCTGAGTGATTATTTATAAAAGCTTACAGATATTCATTACCGTATATCTCTAAAATAAATAAAATAATAAGATTCGTAAGGCAGATAGAAAATTATAAAAATATATAAATGACGTTTTTTTGTAAGATAACCATTGCGTCATCCTCCTAATAGACATTGTCTCCCAGACCTTGAGACTGAGTTAGTCTGGATAAGGTACCCAAAAAAGGTCCACTGGAACCTTTTCTTTTGTTTTTGAGGGATATAATTTTTATTAATTGATAAGATTGGCACTTGAGATAGGATTTGTTCCATATTCATAAATATACCTACTCAACCCACGGTAATACTCTGTTCACATTCAAATTCTTAGAATAGAATTATGGGTAGACTGTTAACATATATATATCAACATATCATGAAGAGTGTGTGACTGCATATCCAAACATATGTTAATTAGAATAAATTAGGAATAGGTCATAACAAATCTTAGATGCTCAATGGGTCTTACATTGTGTGAAGAAATTAATAAAGCATAGATGCACCTGGGGTGAAAGTGAATACACACATACCATGTAAATGACCATTTTATTGCGTTTAACAACATGCATATGTAAAGTTAGGAGAAAGTATTAAATAGAGTGTTTTTATTGGGTTGCTTCATGTTAGACCAGTTTCCATTAGATAAATGTGAGCACATATACTTGAGTCTCTTATTATTTATATATTCAATAATTCTAATTTATGTACTGTTATGATTACTATTATGATTGAAGTCCATTACATAATCAGAAATTTATTATTAAAATAAATGAATCTGAATAAACATAATTATCTAATATTCTTACTATTTTTGTTGTTGTTGTTATTATTATTATCATCATCATCATCATCATCATCATCATCATTATTATTATTATTATTATTATTATTATTATTATTATTATTGGTTTAGTTATTTAGTTACTTGATAACATGTGTTGAGCATAGACATACATCATTGTCATCAGAAAAATAGTTGTTTGCAATTGGCATGGTTGGCTGCAATTGTCATCAGTTTGATTTAGTGTCACAAGTAGTAATGAACCGATTATACATGCCTGTTTAGATGGAGTGGTTATGGATTGTATTGGTTGATAATGGGATATTCATTGTCATAACTGATGACTGTACAAGGTATTAATATGAATGTTATGGTGGCAGTTATCTTAGCATTGATTAATTGACTATAGAGCTATATAAAAGTAATATCACATCCATAACTGAATGGAATATGGATATATAGGTTATACAGTTTGAGTGAATGTTGATGGTGACATGGGGGTATTAAGGTAGGTCCTAGGTCTCCTTCCTGTCTCTGACAAAAGTATTTACTCAAATACCTTAAATTTATGAGTTTAATTGAAAAATGGATGAGCCAACAATTACATAGACGATGATGATCATGGATGGACTTTTATAATAATTGTGGGGTTCAATATGGTGATAATTCATTATAACACATTTGATATTAAAGGAGGTACAGTGGGAGCTAGGTATTGTACAAATAGTTTTTATGAGAATGGGGGAGATTTGGTAATCTGACAAAATGGTTGACCCAGCTTTGAGATCAAGATATTCATATGATCTGTAAGGTCATAGGTTTGGCTGGAATAGGAATATTAATATGAGAAAGAGACTGTAGATACCATTTTGAATATGTTGGTTTAAACCAATAAATCCCATGAGCTAATGCTAGCTAACAGATACTTCACCTGGATAGGGTTTCCCATTAAATTAAAATGGCTGCATGGCTGGTAACATATAGTGATAGTTGGAGCTCTGAACTCTTCTATGGTAATAATAAATGATTGTTTATTAGATGGTAAAACTTATTTAATCATTCTGTTACATTCAACATTATATACTGTTACAATATATAAATGTTGAATTTATATATGTATTCCATAATGTCTTATCTTGTTCTGCTTATAGTGATTGGATTATTTCATAATCAAGAGCATACTTCATAGATTTTGTCTATACAAGATAATAAAAGAAATTTTCTTTTTATTCCCTAAATCTTAAATTAATATTTTTTGGCCCTATATTAAAATAAAGAAAATAAAATTATATATATATCATACAAACAAAATATAATTATATATATATCATACAAACAATTGAATAAAGATGATGTCAACTTTATAACTTGGCTTTATAGTTTGTATAGACATTGTTCTAATAGATTGTTCTCAGAATGCATGGCAGTTTCTCTACACATAGCTGGGAATTCAAACATCTAATAGATAGGTTGACTTTACTAGTCTTTGAACTTGAGTTTTGAAATGAGTAAAAAAGAAATCATAATGGATTGTTTCACTGTTTGTCAATCCAGACATAGAGTGATAGGACAATTCCATATTGATCTTGATGATTGGTCTATGATTAACTAAGACCTTTCTTCCATGATGCTCCCCTTGCAATTATCACTGCAAAATTATTTTTGTCAATACTTATATTATTTTTTGTAATTTAAGTTGATTGAAGAAACATCAATATTTCTTCTGCTATTGCATATTTTAAATTCAAATCTGGAAATTTAGAGTGAGGAATCAATGGTGGTTTTAGAGATTTAAATACTTTATTTTGTTTGGAAATTATTAATTTTCTAATTCTTTATTTAGATGTTTTATAATATAAATGTTTCTCCTCACTTTCTAAAATCTTTGTAAAAAATTTCTTCAAAAGTATTATAAGTCTAAATTCATTGATACAGTCATCAAACTTTCCTTTCAGATCTTTTGTGCAGGGGATGGTAGATTTTTTACCCCAAATAAAATCTTTTATTTAATTCTTGAATATACACATTTGTTGTGCATATCTTATATTAAAATATTTCATGCTTGTCCTTTTTACTTTATTGTTGACATCATCTTTGCTATGTATTAACATAAACAACTTGTTAAAAAAATAAGTAAGATAAGAAATGAAACATTTAGTTTATATATATATATAAGGTATCATTTTAAGGTTTGCTATTATTGAGATATAGATCTTTAAACAGAGGGCGTTACTGGATATTTGTAATTGTATGATGGTTGGTATATTTTCTATAATTATTTCAGTTAGTGTTAACAGTAACTTTCTTTTCATATATATATATATATGTGTGTGTGTGTGTGTGTGTCTGTGTGTGTATGTGTGTGTGTATTTTTGATTGCATTTACTCATCTGCTCTATGGGTTAATTATTGAATCCATTTGACCAACTTGGTTTAAGCTTTGATGTAATGTTTATTTATAATGGGCTTTAAGACTTGGGTTGTGATAAATGTTTGGTCAGTTTATGTGTCCTAACATTACCAAATATTATTCATTAATGAGTAATGCTAATATCATGGGGCTTGAATTAGGATTGGGCCCCATGTTGGGTACAATGCATTGTAGGAATATTGGAGGTATCCATAACAATATATAGCAGCAACCTATTAAGAAAAATTAATTATGTACAAGGCTGTCAAACAACATCAGTAAAACAGTAAATAAAAACACATTCAATTCAATCAGATTAGACATGTGCTTGACGTCTGTCAATTATCATTTCCCAAATTTTAATATATATATATATATCTTTGTTATCTATTGATGAAGAAAACCATTTTAAGTGAACATACTATATATGTATGCCATTATGGTATAAACACTTATAGATAAAATATATATTTTTACTGTTGATATATAATCAGAATATAAATTTATTTTGTCAAATATATATATATATATATATATATATATATATATATATATATATATATATATATGAAAATAAAAATATATTTCCTAAAGTATATAAAATTCACTTTGTATAGTGTTTCTTAGAATAATAAACTTATAGACATTATTTTATGAAATGACCAACTAAATATGAATACAAATGTCACATTAACAACCTGTATAAATTCCAAAATTTCAGAAAATGATTCTGACAAACAATAAAAACTCTATGAGTACAACAACTAACCTAGAAAGTCATAAAATAAACGTGATATATGATTATTTACTTGTAGAAATTTGATAACCAATAAAAATTTAAATTTTTGTATTAAAATATGAACACTAACACCTTCAAATATATTTGTTCTATGCCAATGGACTCCAATACCTACTTTCCATTTTATGGTTAGTTGCTTCTTTAAAATATTATGTGGAGATTAAAAAACAATACCGGGACAATTAATCGACAAATTGAAGATTCAGCCTAATTTACATAAGTAAAATATAGATAGGTGAATTGTTAAAATAGAACACAAAATTAAATTAAAAAAATGAAACATTTTCCCATCTTACAGTAAATATTTTTTTTAAAAAAAGTTAATATAAGCTTTGTCTTTTTTATTTTTATCTTTAGAATGGTTTGAGTTTGTTGTTTTTTTTTTTTTGGCTTTGATAAATAAATCCAAAAATAAAATTTCTGTTATTTCATTTATAGTACTATAATATTTTTTAATGTAAAAACAAAACTTGTGTTCTTTATTTGGATGTCCATGATTTTAGAACACTTGGGATCTTAAGAAATTTTAATACAATCATGTGTTTTCAAAGATTTTTATGGCAAAGTAATTGCCAATGAGGAAATCTGCATTGACATTTTAATGATACAATATTTTTAATGACATTGAATGAGAATCACTCAAAAAAATGCTATAAAATGAGAGAGTTTAGAGATTATTGCTTAAGTGTTTTTTTTTTTTAAATTGCTGTTGTTTCAAAGCCAGTTTATTTTCATTAGGATTGTTTTATTTGTTTTATTGTAATTCGTATTAAAAAGAATGAATTTCTTAGACCTGTAATTGACAATTATTTTGTCCCTTTAGTATTATTTCATAAAATGCAATCATTGACTCTTTTTATCACTTTTTCAAAATCAAATAAGAAATTTAAAAAAGAATAATAATGTTAAAAGTTCCAACTGAAACCATCAATTAGAAGTAATGAGAGGTTGTTTGAAATTATATATTTTATTTATAAATTAATTTATAAGTCAATATCTATTAGGAGAAATCAATTTTTAAAATAAAGCTTACAATTGATTGCTTTTTTTGACCCCTCTTCTTTTTTTTTCAAAACCAAATAATAAATTAGAAAAATAAATAATACTACAAGTTTGAAACAAACCTGTCATTTCAAAAATACACATATATTTTTAGGAAACCAACATGTCAAACTAAACCATGTAGATATAAACTCCTTTATACATCCAGACAAATAAAATAATCTAATTTAATTAATCAAAAATTAAAGTGTTCATCCTATGACTAAAACTTAATACTTACATTATTTCATCTCAAATAATAGTATTAAAAAAATAGAACAATCACTAAAAAATATCCGTCAAGCCTAACAACTTATCAAACAGATAAATTTGATATATCCTTAAATATATAATCAAAAACTGAATTCATCCATCAAAGGCCAATTCTACATTTCTACAAAAATATAGTTCTCTTACCGATCAGCAACTAATTTCTATGAGGTTGTCAAATATCCGAATCATAGAATGTCTAACAAAAGTAATAATCTTATTTTTATCTGTATTCTATTTTAATTTTCCAAGAAATTGCCATAAACGTCTACAATAGTTCTACAATGCAGTAATGTTAGAGATTTTTGTAGCTTTTGACAAGGTTTCCCTAAGTAAGTTTATTAAACTATTCCAAAATCTTAATATTGAATAATTATTTTTTGCTCCACAAAAGTAGATTTTTTATAATCCTAAATTATAAAATATTAGTTGAGTTTAATACTTGCAACTATTCAACTTTTTACTATCTTTAGCACATATACTTTTTACTTTTTGCAATCGAAAAAAAATCAGTCGTTTATATATTCTTCATAGATGACTTGGCTGTCTTTTTATTGTCTAAAAATTCATATTCCAACTCAATCCTAATTTATATAATTATATTTGCAATAATTCTTTTGAATTGTATATTTTTTTATAACATCCTTACAAAAAATAGCATTGATTTTATTTCGCAGCTTTTCACAACTCCCTTGACTTTTCTTTTCATCTATCTTTGTCAAGCGTTGTTGGCCGAGAGGTCATCGTGACCGCCTTGCAAGCAAGTGGTTGCTTGCAGACGGTTGTGGGTTCGCATCCCGGTCAATGCTATAACATATGAAAAAAAAAAAAATCAAGATCAAAATCTTTTTTTTCTTTAATTGAAATTACCTTCAATTCTTTTAATGTTTACTTTTCTTTTCATAACGAATTTTTTTTTCATTTGTCTAAAAAATGGCAACATTAATAAAAAATAATAATAACACGTTATGTAAATGAGGCATTTATTTCGATAGCGCTATGTTTATAAATTGTAATAATTTAGTCTATTACAATAACTCGTTATGTATAAAATTAGACTGGAATAAAAAATCATATCACTGAACATCAAATCTATACGGAACCATTGGCGTAGCCTTGCTCTTATAAGTCAGTGTTCAGTTTTCAAAAAGCAGCCGAAGAAATAAACAGAATAATTAACAGCTATCTAATTCTCAAAAGATCATTTTAGTTTCCCCCTTATCGAAGAAACATTCTTTAAAAATTTACTAGAAGTTTTTAAAATAACAAACAAAACTACACTTTCAAATATTCTTAAATAAAGTAAGAATAAATCATCCTAACGCTTAACTTTATCATCAAGAATCGAAATATCTCGTCTTTTTCCATTGTTACATTTTCATTTACCATTGTCAAACTTCCTCCACTCACAACTTTGACGCCATCCATTTCTGATAAATACACTAATGATTATTACTAATCATTTTCGAAACTAGATATTATCTCTAGCACAGATATAATCTTTAAACCTCAGTTAAAGATTAATATACTCTGATTTTTTTTAAATTTACACACAAGGAGTTATTCACCTATCTCTGTCCCGTATGTAATATCTTTATAGATATAATAAACATCTCCATACTTTCCCATTCTTTTCAAATTCATATAAATAAAGATATAATAAAAGACAAATGACCCCCATGTACATATTTTCTTCAACAATATCTTAGTTGCAAAAAAGATATAATCTAACAATGAGTTTTGTTCTTCGTTATACTATAGGCAACAAGAAACGATAAACCATTTCCAGCTCAACTTTTCTACAACTGAACTTCTATCGTCAAATAACTACTACGATCATTCATTTAAACACTCATGCTTACGTTCCTGATCAATAGTATAAAATATATTTTTTCCAAACGTTAATCTCACATCATCCTTTTAGTCTATGATATTTTATATGTAATTTCCTCTTTGATCCAATATATCTGAACCATGACTTCTTATTTTGCAATCAATTGATAAAGATTGAAATTATGGATCAAGCTCACTATTAGCTCCTATATATGCGATTTGAAATTTGACCACAATACCGACAATACTGTCATTTATGGATCAACTTTTGTTAAAGTAAAACAAAACTGTATAATTCATACTAATCTATTAAAATATTTGATACATTTAGACCAAATTCATGCTAACATGTTCAAATTTTTAATAATTTTACTTTTATTTATTATTAATGTCACTCTAATTTTCTTGTTTAGTTAAACTATTTGCTTCATACAATTGTTATTTTATTTCATCGGATAAGTGAAACAAGAATCATTTTATTATTTAAAAATCTATTCATAAATATAAGCTTATGAATGTTGATTCTTTTTTGTATTTTTGTTCTTTTACTTTATACATATTGTTTTTTAATCTATAGTCTAATATAAACAATATTATGCCTATTTTTTTCTGAAATATGTTTTTTTTTTCTCCATAGAAGGATTTAAATTATTGAGTTCAAGAAACTCCCCATATTTTTATTGATATTTCAAATGTAATCAAATATTTTAGTTATTTGATTAGTTGACTTATCTCTTATATATTTTAATGTTTTATTTATTTCTGTCACTCTATTTAATTTGTTTTCTTAATAAATAATGTTTTAAAACAATTAATAATAATAATAAAAATTGATAAGAAAGTAGTAATAGTTATAGTAGTTGTAATAAAATAGCATTATTAGCAGTAACAATAACAGAGGTGGTAATAATAATAGTAATGATAGCAATGAAACTAAAATTATTTATATTTAATACTAAACATTACCTCTGCTATTTGTGCTGGCTTTTTCTATTAATAAAGAATCTGTTGAAAACCTGCTACCAAAAAAATTTAAAGTAGCTTCAATATTATACTTTATATGTAATTTATGAAAAGTGTCTCTAAAAACATCGGGATCCTGTAGAAGGTCTTTTTCAGTTATCCACACTACATTTTTCCAACTAAAATAGGTACAAATGTCCAATGCCGCCTGTATAAGTCGTTCTTCATCATGTAAGACTGTCATAGTTTGATAAGTAGTTTTATTTTGAGTTGTTAAACTTGAAGGAAGAATAACTGGTATCTGAAAGTATGAACTTAATGAAGCCATAGTTAGTGAATCGAAAAAGCATGTTCCACTTATAAGAATTTTAACCTACAAAAGAAATAATAATAAAGGTCTATTTTTTTTAATAAAAACTATATCAAAATTAATTATATTTCATTGTTTGTATTTATATATCAACATTTCTATTTTTATTTGAATAACAGAGAATTTATCATTATCAAATTACAATTATGTATTTATGTACATCTAAAACAATTATGATTCAGCAGTAAAACCTGTTTATTATTCTTGTAATGTGCTAAATCATTCAAAGTAAGATTTTATGAATAAATATATAAAAAATAAAGATGTCAATAGTTCGAAAGGTATAATAGCCTTCGTCAAGGCATGTGTATATATATATATATATAAGACATAATTTGTGGGTTCATCCGTGTTAAAAAAATTTAAATATTGATATACTGACGTTTTGATTTGATCACACTATTCATTCCCTGGGTGATAAAGGATAGAAAGACAGTTGTAGAGGCGCTATAATCACTGATTTGAAAAAAAATGTTCAAGTTCCACCAATAGCAAAAATGTTAAATTAAGAATTTTAAAAAAAAAAAAAATTTCCAAATAGGAGGAAGTTTGCATGTATCATCTCACTTATTGCTACAATCTGGCCTTTTAAGTATTTCAATGACTTTTCTAATTTTGCACTGGTAGAGATTATCACATCTGGATATGATCCTGGTACTAGAAAAATCAATTTTATGATCTGAATCTATAGTATGGAGTGAGAATGCCGATGATGATGAGTGTTGTTTAACTGCAATAGCATTATCATCTCTCCTAACACTGATGTGACGATTACTCATACCTATGTAAGAAACTTTACAATTTTCACATGAGATTTGATAAACACCATGAGATTCAAGAGGGATTGAATCCTTAGGCTTGGTTATTATATTGCTGATCTTTTGATGAGTAGAAAATGCTGTATCTATATTATAGAATTTTAATATACATCCAATATTGTCTGTAGTTCCTTTTACATATGGAACCACAAATCCTAATGGCTGATTTATCATCTTTTTGTTTCCTATTTTGTCTATTTTGGGCTTGAAATAGGGCCTTTTTTTATAAATTTATAATTATAACTATTTGCTAATAAACACTATTAATGTGATTTATTTCTTTTTTCAGGTATGACTTATCTGAAAGGTTAATTGCTCTATTTAAAACCTCTCATTTGGCTCAGATACATAAATGACACTTTTGTCATATGGCAACATGCAAAAAATAAATTAGATGATTTTTTTTACATTTAAATAATATGCATCCTCTTTTTAAATTTACAATGGAGACAGAGTCTGATGGAAAACTCCCTTTTCATGATGTTCTAAATAGTTTATCTTTTTTGATGTACAAAACTAATACTCACATGGACAGATACTTATATTTCCATTCTCATCATCACCCAACTCATAGTTTCTGTATCCAAAATTCTTTTAAATAGAGCAATTAACCTTTCAGATAAGTCATGTCTGAAAGAAGAAACAAATCATATTAATAGTGTTTTATTAGCAAATATAAACAATTAGGCAGATTTTAAATTACCACAAATGTATTGGTTTATAATAAAAATTTATAACAGTAATAATAAAAATATAACATAATGAACAATTGAAGTTTGCAATAGACTAAATCAATAAAAATAATGATAAAATCTATGTGTATGGAACTCCAAGGAATATGTTGTGTGACAATAATATTATATGAAACAGAAAGAGAGATTTGAAATATCATATACAATGATAAAAATTTGATCAAGTAAAAAGAGATCTCTCTTTATTTACAAATGTAATCTCTAAACAATTAAACAAGCATAAAGAAAAATCTGTTATATTTAAACACTTTTCTATCCAAATCTCCAAGTTAAATCTTGAACATACAAAAAAAAAATATTTAAAAACATCAGGTCATATTAACTTATATTATCAGATAAGAGTTTAAATAATAAGAATAAAATGAATCTCTCCAATCTTTTCATTATATTTTAGACATAAAATGTAAAGTCTCCTTTTTTACAAAAAAATATATGTGTATAGAAATCATAGCACCTAAGTGAAAGTCTACTCATTTTTATTCCCTATCCATGGATCTATAGTAGATTCTTGTTCTTTATTTCTGATTCTAAGATGTGGAGATTATTGTCCTTTAAGTAAAGAATATAAACATGTGTAGTAACTAATGCGTATTGCATTTAAATTCTGATGTTTTCTTTCAAACATATAAATCTATCTAAGCATTTAAAATGACAGGTACTTATCCGATGCAAAATCACATATTACTGGCTTTATTTTTCTTTTCCATTAATAATAATGCACAAAGAGTATTACTTTAATAACACAATCCAGTTATAATCAATCAAACAATCATAAATGCTAATTGTCTCTTTCTAGATTAAGAAAGTGAAATTTAAATTGCCTAATGTCACACATAAGTTGAGTTCATCAATCTTGTAAAATTCCTTGATCTGAAATATGAGCTCCATAGACATATAATGGAGTTTATGTCCATCACAAATGAATAAATGCAATTCTGGATTTTAATCACTGAATATCTTTATATAGCGACCTGCAATATAATGCATTTTGGTGGATTTTTTCTTTTACATTTTTGCCATTTCCCCTAGAATTTCATTACCAATCTGCTCAATTGAATTGGCAGTTAGTTAAATTTTTTATTCCTCCATGGTTTTATAAATTAATTGCTTAAACAATAAAATTTAATAATTTTTAAGACAGATCTAAAATGTCCATTGTAGGCAATGACAAAATTTCAAGAGCTCAAATTACAACATCTCTCTTCTATTTATAAGATACTCTTGATGACATTATTGTTGCCACAACAACTGTTGAAAATTGTTCAAATTTAACTTGATGATGAGAAATTTGTTCAAGAAAATTTTATCTACAATTAGTAAGTGAAACAGAGATTTTAAAATGTTTTAGATACAGTGAAAATTAAATCCTGTTTTATAAGTTCAATATTATTTTGCCATTTTAAACCAAAATAAAGAATTCCTATTATAATTCTAATACATTTTAATGGATATAAATATTTTTACATATTTTTTTAATAATACATTTTTATAAAAATAATTTATGAACAACATATATGAAACACAAAACATTTAATTTTATAATAGATGTAGCTATGGTGATTGTAATAACAGAAATTGAAATGTGTAATACTTAATAATAATATTGATTGTCTTCAAGCAAGCTTTTATGATTCACTTAACTATTTCCAAAATCTATTTATTTATTCACCTGTTTATATTTTTCTCTGAAATTGATCACAATAGATTTGTAAATTGATGCTAAATGTTAATAATAAATAAAAATTTCATTTGAATAGCTTAGGTTGCTATAGTTATCTGGATCATATTAACACTTCAACACCTTCATTATTCATAGATCAAGTGAATTAAAAATTAATCAAGACCAACAAACTTCTTTATTTTTTTTTAAATACTGTGACCTTCATCAATATATATATATATATATATATATATATATATATATATATATATATATTAACAGTCTACCCATGATCCTATTCTAATAATTTAAGTGAGAACAGGTTATTAACCCATGCTTTGAGTAGGTATATTTATGAGCATCAAACATGTTTATTCTGTTTGCAGATTTTCTTACTAATTCTGTTTATTATATTATATAATTATTATTTATTTTTCATGCCATTTTACAGAATTCCAAATACTCATTTTGTTTTTACTGAGTAACTTTTAAATATTTAAAACTTCTTTTTTTTCTTCCTATATTGTCTTATCTCTATTAAAACTTTACTCTGAATTGTTGTTTTTCTTACCAGTTTTCTTTGATTTTGTTTTTTTGTTGAATATCAGTTATATTCCCCATTGTTTTCAGTTAAGTTGAAACTATATTCAAACACTGTTAAATTTTGAAACAACTAGAAAGTTTTAATTTAAATTCATCACTGTATTTGTGAAGTGTTAGAAATATCAACTCTTATTACTTATTATAAGATTTTCTACCTATTTTTGTATTAAATATCTTACAACTCATTACATCATTTTCAATGTTAAATTTCATAGAACATTACAAACTTGAAATACATTTTTTTGTTCTTAATCAAAATATAATCATATTCTGCTGTAACTTCATTTGGTCTCTTTTGTGTTCATTTTCTTAAAAAAATATTTATTAGTATACATGTTTTTCGGAAAATTCAATAAATCTGATTTCTTATTCATATATATATCCATAGTCAAATTTATTCTTATCACTATCATTTTAACTCATTAATTCATAGACAATTCTAAAATATTTTTCAGTAGTGATGAAAAACATTGTATAAGTCTATATAAATATTCTCTATTTTCTTCATTCTGATGAAAACTTGTTTTTTGGTATCTTTCATTAATTTTATTAAATAATTGTTGTCATTCTCACTAATATATCATGAATTTCCACAATCAATTTTTTATTCCCAACAAATACCATTTTATTTTTGCTTTTAATATTCGTCACTTTATAATAAAGTATATGTCTACTATTCAAGTGAATGTTCTTATATTTTTTGTAACTTCATAAAGTCCAATTATGTCACATTTAATATTAGACAGGTCTCCCAATTCAAAAGTGATCTGAAGTGTAGGTAGCTATGTAAACAGACTTCATCACATATGTCTGTGTCTGCAATCAAAGAAATTCTAGTACTTTTTGCATTTTCCCACCAACAGCTGCCTTGTCTGATAACTTTAAATCTTTTTTTAATAAAAGATTGTAGATATCTAAATTCAACAAATATCACTCACGATTCTGTCATCAAGAAAACTCAATTGAGGTTTCAATTAAAAATTGTCAGATGACAACGAAAAAAAAAACTTCTCGTTTACTTTATATCATGAACTCATAAATAAAAATACAAAAACGCACTATATATATATACAGATTAGTGCTTGTTGGTGAGCAATTCATGCATGTTTGCTTATTATATGAATAGATATATAGTAATGAGACCTATGTTGGCTCGACGTATGGAGTAGGCAATAGAATTTGGCTTTACTCAACATTTTTAAAACGCTAAAGTAATTTAAGAGATGCGTGCCGGTAAAAAAAAAAAAAACTTTCTGACGTCTGTAAGTCAAAATGTAGTTATTAAACTTTCCATACATAAGGTTGCATATAAACGGGTATCTGTCAAAGATGCATGTCACAGTCCATTACCATTTTGATAAGAAACCCACAGAATGTTAGATTTACAAATAAATGGTGAATTATATTTGTGCGTAAATGTCACATGCTTAAGCTGATTTCACATAATCATGATATATACATATAATGAAGTTTGTGTTTAATTGACAATGTTATTTGTATGGAATTTTTCTTAACTTTTTTTTAAACTTTTGATTAAAAAAAATTTAATCCTAGATAATTACAAATAGTTAAAATATAAATAATTAAAATTGTTTTTACTTACTCCTTCAACAATAATAAAGTTTACTGTTTCTCCTATAGCTTTAGCTGGTTCACATCTATTAAGAGCAATAAAATACATTTTCATGTCAATATCAAATTCTTTAAAAACATATTCTTTAATAAATTCAATAGCAAATTCTATGCCTCTAAATTCATAATAATGAGTTGATACTGCTATGGAATATAAACATCCTATTCCTATCGATATTTGAACATTTACATTTGGAATAAAATGTACTAATAAAAATACTGTAATAAAATTCATTATCTAACTAAGAAGATATTAAAATAGAAATTAAGCACGAGGTAAAATCGCAACAAAAGCAAACATATTTACTGCAATAATGAAAAATTTATATATATAAATATATTAATAATAGTACCGTTGCTTACTATTTTAGATATAAATACAGTTTGTAAAATTATTTCTTTGATTAAAATTATTGAGTTTCTTATTAAAAATAATAAAATTTAGCAATTTAACAAGAAACTTGGTCAACTTTTTATTGTGCAACCTATTTAATTGATAGTAAATTTAAATGGCCAGAATTAAAATCAATGCTATTACAAAAATGTTCTATTAGCAGATATAAATTTTGTTTACATCCAAAAGGAACCAACCAGAGCAAATTTCTAATAATTATTCCATATGTTAATGTTATTGCAGCTGATGATACATATATAATAATTCGTATAATACAAAACACAGAGATAGTCTTTATAATATTTTGCCTTTAAATTTAAAACCAAAAAAAAATCATAGTAGTTTTCCATTATAGTATTTTTGAAAGCCGGCTGAAAGTAGGCGCGAGTGTAATGCGTGATTTATAAAAATTAGTAATGTACTTTTATAAGTGTATTGTTACGATCAAATAATAAAATAAAGAAGCCAGCCCGTTGGATGCTCCAATGATGATGTGCAAGAATGTGGAATTTGGAGCTTAAATCAGATAATGGCAAGCAAGTAAAGAAAACATTTTATTATATCCAAGCCGTATTTTAACTTGATTATATTTAACACTTGCCTGAATTCCAGTCTATCCCAAAAACTAATAATTAAAATTATAGAATATATATAAAAGATGTTTGGTAATTTAAGTAAACATTTCATGATAGCATATTAATAATCTTGTATATCTAATGTAAGTTTATATTCACCAAGTAAATATATATATATATATATAGTAACCTTACTCACTAATCTAACTAGTCATAAAATGAATCATGTCGCACGTTTTAGGGCGACTAAATCCACCTATATAGCCTATAATACTCATCTAGCTAGTCCAATTCCACGTTTGGGAACTATAACCTTCTCTGCAACTTTCCTAGCTACAACTAGTCTAGAATATAAGCCTAAAATAAATGCTAAACTAAAGAGACGATTTCTTTATTAACTAAGCTTGCATGAAACTATAAACTTAGAGAAGATTACAAGGTGATTAATAACTTCTGGTCAAACTAGCTTCAAATCCACAAACAAGCAAACAAATAAAAGGTTATGAAATCAAACTTACTATTTGTCAAACCAATAAATAAATAATAATTAGATCGACGGAATGAAAATGAAATTAAAATATAAATTAGGCAATAAGTAAATTAGGAGGTACATGACTAAATGGATGATGAAAATAACTAAAAATTAAATAATAAAATGAAATGAGTCTGAGAATGAAGAGAAAAGAATGAATATGTATCAGAATAATGAATGATTAAGATGATGGTAGAATAAGAGTTAATGAATGATGAGTTAATTAGGATAAGGACTTATGAAGAAAGAAGAATAAAGAAAAATTGAAATGGCAGATGAGAAAATGATGATGATGAAAGATGATGTCCAGAATTCTAAATTTTATATTGAATTAAATGATAAAAAGACAACTAAATCAAGTACGGATTCCAAGCTTAGCAAAACCAGAATATTCACCATAAAGTCAAAACAAGCTATACATTCAGACAAAAGAAGCAATTGATACTTTAAAGTTTGGTTGACTTTTATAAAATAGTGAATGTAATATAACTCCAATCCAACTACAATAAACAACTAAATATAAAATTTACCATAATCTCAGATTCTACATTGCAAATTAATATAACTTATTATTCTCAGGGTTCACATTACTTAAATATTGTTATAAAGGATACACTTGGGTCAGTGAGAGGGATTTTGCCACTACCCAAATATAACACACAAAACGGCACTTGATACAAAATCAAATTGACAAACAATATTTAGTAATTTTAAAGAAACTTTATAAATTCCCTAACTATGATAAACTCTAAGCTTCAATAAGCAGGAATAATTTTTTCAATAGCTAAACACAATAACTTACTAACTTTCTTTTCTCAAATATATATATATATATATATATATATTGATCATATTGTTAATATATATATATATATATATATATATTAACAATGTGATCAAAATCAGTGAATGATAGATCTGCAGGTTCAAATAACTGATTAAACTAATATTAAGTGTTTAATCTTTTTAGTATGTCACTTAAACTAATATGCACTCTAGATTAATAATATTTTGATTATTAAGTAATGATGGCCTAGATGTACTCGTAAATTATAGGGCTTAACAAAATTATTCTGATATACCTACATAAAGGGAATTTTACAATATTGATCGATGATGATTTCCATATAATAATAGGACATGTTGATAGCAATAACAATAATAATGTGTGTGTGTGTTGATTAGCAATAAGACCACTGACAACTAAAAAAATTTTTTAACACAACAATATTTATTTACATTATTTCAGACACATTGCATGAAACAAGATAAATCCAGTAATTAAAATCAGTGATGGAAATTAATTACGTAGTAATGACAAACTACTATAGTGATATTTATAGTATCACTATTATTCTGAGCTATATTTTTAGTATTATTCTATCTTATAGAATAAGATAGTTACCTTATTTAAGCTAAGTTAGCATTTAAGTTATAAAACAAAATGAACTTAGGTTTTGGGGATATATACAACTTTTTAATAGTAAAAACTATAAGTCATAATTTAGTATATTAAACTATAGCTATTTGATTTATTAGAATATAATAAGGGCAATTATCATATTCAGTACAATTATTAACTTATTATAATTTACTATAAAAAGATTTATTATATTGATATAAAACAGACATCATAAGTTAAATGCACATATGACACCAAAACATTGCCTATGTCCACAACTTAATCATTTAATAATTAACTGATCTTACCAATCCCTCAGTGAATCACTAATTGATGAAGACCAATCCACATTGTCCATGTACATCCCCTGCTCTTTTATATAGAAGTTATACAAACACTAGTAAATTTTTGGTTGGTTTGTCTATAAACTGATGAAGATTACCCAAGATCATAAAGACACTATTCCAAATAGACAAACACTATAGCTAGACCAGTGTCCCTTAATCTAACTTTATTTTATCTTTGCTATTTGATTTTTAAATCCTAAACCTCACCATACATGGTGGAAAACTAACTCTATAACTTCATGAGAGATCTAACAATAAAAGGAGGCTCTACAAAACAACATGTTAGTTGTATAATAATATGGTCAATTCCAATACCTTTATAGGTATAAAAGTGTGGGCAGTGACTCATCACAGAAAATAGAATTCAGACCATGGGGATCATCCTCTTTTAGTATTAACTATGCTCTAAGCACTAACTATTATTAATTAGCCTTGACAATATCCTCCTCTCATTTAATCAGCAATGGGGAATTTTCCATCAGACTATGCACAATATTATTATTATTATATTTGATGCCATTGTATGTGGCACAAACTCATCAGCTAAAAGTTGTCACAAATTCTGATCAATACAATAGCAAGGTAAAACAACTCTAATAATAAAAGTGGAAACACATATTCCCTTTCACAATGCAGAAACTATTAATGTTTATAGACAAACCACCAACAGATAAGTAATGGGACCATTAATTATTTTAAAATAATTATCATACTTTGGTTATAGCAAGCCATGCACATGTAAACAATGAAGACTAACCTACATTTTGTATTTACGGTGGACATTTTTGTTGTTAGGTAAAATTAAGAAATAAAATAAATGCTTATTAAATTATTTCATGTAATAGAACGATTGGGTCATTATGTGTCTAATTTTGATAAGTTTGGGTCAGTTTTTCCCTTTCAATATAATATTAACATTTGTTTTATCAGTGTGAGAGATAAATAGTTTTATCCCTTCCCCAGATAATTATATTTAATATCATGCTTTCCCTTAATTAAAAAAATAGAAAAAAAAATGTGTATGAGATGTATATATATTTCTTTATGCATCTCTACATCATTACTAAGTACATTTTATATCATCATAAAATATATAAATATAAAAAAAAAAATGAAAAAACTCATCCTTGAATAACACATAAAAAAAGTATTACAATATTATATATAGCAATAACAAAAATAAACAAACATTTTCTCCCCTTAGATTTTATCTTAGTAGATAAAGTTTATCCATTCTCAGAAGCAAAAGAACATGAAAATGGATATTATAAGCAAATATTCCTAAGTAAATACATACATTGATTATCCAGTTTAATAGTGAGACAATCTTCAGACAAAAATTCAAATACTTTCCAAAGGCAATAAAAATCATTTATTGGTTTGTGTACTAATATCAACATAATGATATGATATTTAAATATTTTCCAGAGGCAATAAAAATCATTTATTGGTTTGTGTATTAATATCAACATAATGAGATGATATTTAAATACTTTTCAAAGGCAATAAAAATCATTTATGAGTTTATGTACTAATATCAACATCGTGAAACAATATTTAAATACTTTCCAAAGGCAATAAAAATCATTTACTGTTTTATTTATTTTGCTTTTCCATCCACATAAAGATATCAGTCATAATTTTAACTGATCTGGGTGATTTTAAACAGTTTAAAATATTACTAATTTATATGTTGCATAATCAAGATAAAAAAAAATTAATATTTCTTTATTCACTTCTATTAGCAAATCAATATGTGTTTAATAATGTTAAGCAGAATTGATTTAATAGTAAGCAATTATCAATAAAATATACTTGACATTAATATTCTGTCATTTTCTATTTTTAATAACTCATCAAATTCATGGCGAAATATCAGAGCAGACAAGTTCTTTTCCCCAATGAAATCACAAAATAATTCATGCATTTTTCTTTTAAAATTGATTACTTTATATGATTTTTAAATGACTTTTTGGTTTATTTTATATCTCTCTCGAAACTTTCCTTCAAAATAATTTCAAATTATTTTTATTGGGATAACAATTTATAAAAAAAATGTATTTCTCTGCTTAATGCTTAAGGGCGGCGCAAAAATCAAAATACTTTAATCTTTTTCTCTTCAATCTAAATAATTTTTTGTGTTATTATTAATTCTGACAATTGATTAAGATAAAGAAAAAATAATTGCTTACGTTTTCTGGTCTTGTTTTTTGTTCCAAATGGTATATGTTTAGGCAAATATTTATCCAAACAATGGTCATTCTAGTTTCTCCAGTAGGCAAAATTAAGAATTATATGATTGATGAAAAACAGTGTTGAAATATTACAGAGTTGTTAAGTTTCTACTCTATTCTGTTTAAATGCATATAATCATGAGATTTTGTCCAAATTAATTTTCAAGGCTATTATTTTTCTGCTTATTCCTTTTATTTATCTTATATGTGGAGAGGTAAAGTCTTGTTCTGATTCTCTTCTCTTAGTAGTCCCCCTCCTACAAACTTGTTATAGTATTTATTCTTTGTGTTACAATGTCTGATTGGTCCTAAATGATCCAATCACAGTAAAATGTGAATAAATTAATATTTTTATCCCTCTAATGGAAAAAAATCTAGACTGTTACATTTCAATTTAACATTAAATATAATATAGTTATAGATTGTTTATAAAGAAAATTTAGAAGACTTGTAAATTAATTTTGTTTATTTTTAATTACTGTTTAATAATAATAATAAAGTGTTAAATATTTTCATACTTCCAAATTGGTTTAATACTATTAAAATATTATTTGAAATAGCTGCCACTGGAACTTGTGATAAAATGTTTAAGAGATAATATTCACTCTATCAGAATTTCCAGTGTCTTACAAACAGTCTAAATCATCATCACTTTCAAGATATTTATGGGTGAGCTTTTGCTTAATTGGAAAATTATAATCCAACAAGCATTTCAATATATATATATATTGTACCCTTACTTCTCGATGTATAATATAGTTTGAAAATACGACTAGCTCAATTAAATTATAATGCTTAATTAAAATTTGCATATCTATCTTTAATATACTTTTATATTATCATATTCTAATTAAATTTATTATCAATTATCAAAATCAATATATTTCTATAGTATGTACTAATTAAATAAGTATTTACCAAAATCATGAGACTGTGAAGTAAAGTTACAAAGCAATAAGTAGATTTACATTGAGTCAATATCTCCCAAGACATTGTCTCAATGGCATAAGAATACTGTTACCTCTTTATTAACTTACTACTACATCTACAGCATTCTTATGGCTTTTAAATAAAATAAACTATCTTTAATAATAATAAATAAATAAATCTTAACTTTTAATTTTTAAAAAAATATAATTAAATAATCTCAGGTTCTTCTAATTATCTTAAAGTAATGATAACTCATGTAAATAAGTATGATAAGGGATTTTATATCAAACCTAAATACACCTAACTTATTCTAATAATAATAATACTCAATACTAATCTTAGGGTATAACTTAATCTTATCTATTTCTGTTATATTATTAAGTATTAAATAAATAAATAATCATATGTATATCTTTTATTTTCATATAGTATCTTAATTTTAGAATAGATCAAAATCTTATAATTTAATAGTCTGTGGCAATAAATAATATTGTACTCTTATAATATGCATTATAATTACCCTATGACCATAATAATATTATATGTTAATGTCAATCAATTCTTATAAAATGATATCAAGAAAATATTGTATTTATTTCTAAAATAATATTAATAAATTCATATTGTGCAAATATTATGTTTATTCAAATTATCTGCTGTCAAATGCTGTGGTGCAAAATAATGAACTCGACACACTTTTAAAACAAATTAAACAAATTTATTTACATTAACTTTAATTAAGAATTTATTTACAATATTTACAGTTCAAAATTAGAAAACAAAGAAAATAAAAAATATAAGAAAATAATAATACAAAATGTTTACACTGTTATTAACTTATACTCTTAATAAATAATTTATACATTCTTTTAAAAAATGCTGTGCTAATAACATTGAAATATGTTTTTGAACCCACACTTTAAATACATATTAGTAAGCTTCAATTATTATAAATAAATTTATGTAAATACTGTTTATGTAGCACATATAAACAATTAAACTTTAATAATTAAATTGCTACACCAATTAAGTATTACTGCTACTCATTTCATAATGTACTAGTATGTGTTCACTTTACTATCAGTACTACTTTAATAGCATAATATAGAAACTAATGTATCTTTGTAATGTAATAACAAATAATTGATTATAACTTTATATTTCATTTAATGCAATTCATGCTACATGTTTTATCAAATATGCATTACATATATGTACTGTTAAAATAATAATATTTAAATTATTCATTAATTTCAAATTCATAAAGTATTATATTAGATAAATTCTATGATTCTTTTCTATATGAAATTATTACTCTACTCCATGTGTTATTCTACTCCTTCTTAATAAATTTCTATCTACAAAACATCTTCTAAAACTTATTTAAATTTTCCGGGAAAACAACCTACAACTTTAAATAAATACTAATTATCCAAACTATTTATACTTCATCATCTATATTCGGTAAATCTTCAATCCAAATATAAACTTCTACATAAAACTTAACTTAATTTATCCAATAAAACAAAAAATAAAATATAGACTTTTAAAATCTCTTCCTAACTTGCAATAAAATAATTATTTATGAATAATAAATATAATTCTAATACTATAATATAAAAGAAATATCAAAGTTTATTTACGAAAGAATCATATAATTATTTCTAAGCTTCTTATGTAATGTTGCATCGTATTTATATCATAAATTCAAATTATGCATATTTAAATAAAACTGTCACTGCCAATATAATGTGTATGTATTTTTAAATTATTCATACATCCATTCAACAATAACATATCATTTGGTTGATCTAAAGAAAAACATATTAAATACATCAAAATTATTATTATTATACAATTTTTACCATAAATAATGATTTAATGTACAGTCCATCTTCCAATATTCTTCGGAATTACAGCTTCATAAAATAATTCACATTTATACTCACGATCATTCTTTAAAATATTATGTGTTGTATTAAATATAAAATAAACTTATGCAATTAATCATTATATTATTTTTAGTTATTATTTAAAGAAATGTACCTATCTTATTTTAATAGATTAATAATATTTAAATTTTATGTTAGATAAATAAAACAGAATTCATATTACATAACTCCAGCGATGTCTCCTTTTCACCATAAAGTTCTTTAATCCTAGGCACACATTCACTAGAACACCATTTCCTGTTTCCGGTCCATCACGTGTTTTTTTAAAAGTTTATGAAAAACGAAAACGTTCTTTTTTTTAAAAAATAAGTTCCCCACAAGAAAATAAAATAAAATTAAAATAGTTTATAGGATCCTGATTTACTTCTTTCTAGAATATTATTCAAAGTTATTATTTTAAATTAGTCTATAGTTTATGAAAAGTTATCATTTAATTATTTTAAATTGACTGGGACGTCCACATATTATTTGCGCATTCCATAACAAAATATCCAGGTAAGAATAAGCTTCTTTATCTATAAACGACCAGCGTTTAAATTATTTCAATATAATAATTTTTATTATATTAAGACTTTTAGCTAATTATATTTTCAATTTATTTGCCTTCCAAAATTGTCAATATTCAGTCTTTTAAACATAAAGACTTAACAAGGCAAGTATTTATAAAACTACTTTTATTTCTAATATCTTTACTTAAGATATATATTTAAATTTATAGCTTGCAAAAATACTTTCTTCATAAAGAAGTATTTTATTCTTTAAAATATCTATTTTCTAATAGTCACTAGTAATTAGCTTTTAAAATTATATACTGTCCAAAATACTACTTTTCTCCATCTCGTAATTTTCCGAACTAATCCAGCGTTTGTCATACTTTTAGTATAAAGTTTCCGATATATTTTCACTATATATGATGTTCCCATGACTATTTGCTTGTAAATTGAGCTTAGTAGAGACGACCGATAGGGAAAAAATTAAATTAACACTGCATGTTTATCATTTAAAATTTCTATAACTTATTTACAAGACACTCTTATAATTTTGAAAAATGATTTTAAAAGCGTCTATAAAATTTACGTAGCTATTTTTTAATAACACAATTAACTTGAAAATTCAATCACGAAGTCCTCTCCTAACAATTGAACTGAGCTTTTATACCGGAAGAAACTTCCCATTTGATTGGTACATTTAAACAATCAACTTGCTGGCTTATTTACATATTTACCAACAACACAAAATTAAAAATAAATAATGACTTATTTAATATTTAATATTTATTACATTATTAAATTTCTAAAATAATCTTTATCATTTATTTAAATTTATTAAACATTCTTTTAAAATATTCTTACTTACTTGATTTTAATTTTAACTTTTATAAGATTATTTTTAAATAAACTAAGTATTTTTTTATACGTCATATTTTTAAAGCAATACTTTTAAAATCAGATTTAATATTCTACATTGATTTATCTTTATTTTATCTCGTGATAACTCACGTATTATTTATAAATTTTATAACATGATTTTTAAAATAGTTCTGCAACTTTACTAAACAACTTCCAAGCATGTGTGTGTATATTTAACTAACATCTGTTTTTTTTTTACAACACAAGAAACGCTTGTCATCGTCTAAAAATAAACTAACAATTGCATTTTTTAAAATAAATATTTTTTAAATAAATAAGATATTATAATAGATTTTAAAATAATTATCCAATATTATTAAAATCAAATATTAATCTTCTATTTAAGTATTTATAATAATTAAAAATATTTATATTCTTTTATAATATTATTTTATCAACAATAAATATATGCATTTAATTTTAACTTGTCTTTTAAACACTTTTAGCTTTAAATACCTATTTATTAAATATATTAATGCAGTATTGATTATGGCCATTTTTCTCCCAACCATATATTATAATCATCATCATTTAAAATGTCTCTCTCAATATCAGCACAATTTCACATATCAAATACTCATAGATTGCTTTAATTAAACCTTTTGAAATATTACCATAAGCAAAATTAACATCACATATTCAAATATATCTTAAATTTAAAATTTTAAATAGATTAGCACAAAAATTAGATGGTGACCCATACAAAAGGGCACAATATATATATATATATATATATGTATATGGTATATTTCTGCCATATCATATATATATATATATATATTGTGCCCTTTTATATGGGTCACCATTTAAGTTTTGTGCTAATCTAGTAGAAAATTTTAAATTTAAGAAGTATTTTAAAAGTGTGATGTTGACTTTGCTTGTGGTAATGTTACCATAAGTTTAATTAAAGCAATCTATGAGTATTTGATATGTGAATTGTGTTGATGTTGGGAAAATATTTAAAATGATGATGATTATGATGTAATACTGCATTAATAAATTTAATAACAAATGTTTAAAGTTAAAGTATTTAAAAGACAAGCTAAAATTAAATAAAGATATTTATTTAATTTGAAATATATGTTAAAAGTGAATAAAAATATTTTAAATTATAAGTATTTAAATTGAGATTAATATTTGATTTTAATCATATCAAATAATTATTTTAAAATCTATTATAATATCTTAAATATTTAAAAATATTTATTTTAAAAATACTGCAATTGTTAAGTTTATTTTTAGACAAGCGTTCTTGTGTTATAGAGAACAGATGTTATACACACGCGTGGAAGTTGTCTAATAAAGTTGCATAATTATTTTAAAAAATCATGTTGTAAAATTTATAAATAATACGTGAGTTATCACGAGATAAAAATAAAGATATTAATGTAAAATATTAAATTTGATTTTTAAAAATATTGTCTTAAGAATGTAACGTATTTAAAAAGATTTAATTTATTTTAAATGATCTTATAAAAGTTAAAATTTAAATTAAGTGAGAAATAATATTTCAAAAGAATGTTTGATAGATTTGAATAAACGATAAAAATATTGTCTTAAAAATGTAATAATATTAAATATTAAATAAGTCATTATTTTATTTTTAATAGTGAGTTGATAAATATGTAAATGAGCAAAGTTTGATTGTTTAATCGTACCAATCAGATAAGGAGTTTCTGGCAGTATATAAGCTGGATTCAATTGTTGAGGGGGTCTCTCTATGATAAAACTTCTAAGTCGTTTGTGCTATTAAAAAAAAAATAGCCAAGTAAATTTATAAACGCTCTTAAAATCAGTTGTAAAATCATAAGAGTGTTATTGTATATAATTTTATAATTTTAAAGTAATGAATATGCAGTAGAAACTTAATAATTCCCTATTCATCTTCTCAATATCGAAGCTCAATTTACGTACAAATAATCATGGAAACATCGCGTATCGGAAAAATATGTCAGAAACTTTATGCTAGAAAAGTAACAGACGCTGGATTAGTACATAAAACTACAAGATGGAGAAAAGTAGTATTTTGGACTAAAAATAGTTTTCAAAAGTTAAATTACTATTGTCTATTACTAATAGATATTTTAAAAAAATATAAATATTTCTGTAAAAAGAAAGTATTTTGACAAATTATAGAAGTAAAATATGTATCTTAAGGAAAGATATAAGAAGCAGTAGTAATTTTAAATAAATACTTGCCTTGTTAAGTCTTTATGCTTAAAAGACTAGAGATTGATAATTTGAAAAGGCAAATATATTATAAGTATGAGTATTTTAAAAATCGTAATATAATAAAATTATTTTATTAAAGTTATCTAAACGCTGGACGTTATAGATGGAAAAATTAATTCTTACCGGAATATGGTATTTATAAATGCGCAAGTAATATATGGATATCCAAATCAAGTTAAACTAAGCCAAGCCAAACTAAGTTAATTTAAAATAATTGAAGGATAATTTTATAAATTATAACTTAGTTTTGAAATAATAACTTTTTGAATAATATTCTATGAAGAACTGGATCCAGACAAAACCTATAAACTATTTTAGTTTTATTTTGTTTATTTGTGGGAACTTATTATTTTTAAAAAAATAAACGTTATCATTTTTATTATAAACTTTCAAGAAGCACGTGATACAACGGAACAGGAAATAGTGTTTTATTGACTTTATACGGAGGATATTTGTTAGAACTTTTATGGTAGAACAAAAATCGACGCTGGACTATGTAATATGAATTTTATTTTATTTATTTAACATAAAATTTAAAATATTATTAAACTCTTAAAAAGTAGGTTAGGTACATTTATTAAATAGTAACTTAAAAATAATATAATAATTAATTACATAAACTTATTTTTATAATTAATATAACACGGAATATTCTAATGAATGTTTATGAGTGAAAATGTGAATGATTTTTATTTTATGAAGCTGCAAATTCCGAAGAATACTGGATAGCAGAATGGACAATATTATTATTATGGTAAAAATATTGTATAATGATTTTTAATGAATTTAATATGTTTTTCTTTAGATCAACTGAATATTATGTTGTTGTAGAATGAATGGATAAATATATTATGAAAACACATACATTATATTGACAAGAAATTTTATCAAAATATGCATAATTTTAATTTATAATATAAACATGATACAACATTACGTAAGAGCTTAGAAATAATTATATGATTCTTTCGTAAATAATTTTGATATTTTTATTTATGCTTAGTATTAAAATGATGTTTATTATTTATCTTAATAATTATTTTATTTTTGCAATTTAGAAAAGGATTTTAAAAAGTCTATTTTTTTTGTATTTTGTTTATTGAATAAGTTAAGTTACGTTTTAGGTAGAGGCTTATATTTAGATTGAAAAGTTTACTAAGTATAGACAATATAGTATGAGTAATTTGGATAATGAATATTTTATTTGAAGTTGATATTTGTTTTCCGGAAAATGTTTTAAATAAGTTTAGAATATGTTTTATAGATAGAAATTTATTAGAAAGGTTAGTAAAGCACATAGGGTAAAATAATGATTTTACACAGAAAGGAATCATAAAATTTATCTAATGTAATGCTTTATGAATTTAAAATTGATAAATGATTTAAATATTAATGTTTGAATAATACAGATATAGAATGCATATTTTATAAAACATATAACAGGAATTACATTAGGTAGAATATAATTATAGCCAATTATTTGTTTACATTACAAAGACATATTAATTTTATATAAAGCTATTAGGCAATGTTAATAACAAAGTGAATACATGATAATACATTATAAATGGTAATACTTAATTAATGTAGCTATTTAATTAGTAGAGCTACATTATGTACACATGCTACATAAATAGTCTTGACATATATTATTATTTGTAATAATTAAAATGTACGACTATTTATTTTTCAAATCTAAGTTTTAAGAAAAACACACTATAATATTATTAATATAGCATTTGAAGGAATGTAAAATTGCTTATTAAGTACATGAGTTAATAACAGTGTAAACTTCTTATATTTGTATTTCTTATTTTTATTTTATTTGTTGTCATAAATTTTAAACTGTAAATAGTGTAAATAAATTTTATTTGAAGTTATTGTAAATAAATTTGTTAATTTGTTTTAAAAGTGTGTCGAGTTTCATTATTTTTCACCTCAGCATTTTGACATCAGATGATTTGAAATAAACATAATATTTGCACAAAATGAATTTGTTATTATTATTTAGAATTGAATACCATATTTGCTTAACATTATTTTATAAGAATTGATTGACATGAACATAAATATTACAATGGTCATAAGATGATTATAATGCACATTATAAGAATACAATATTGTTTATTGCCACAGATTATTAAGTATAAGATTTTGATCTATTTTAAAATGAAGATACCATATGAAATAAAAGATATACATATGATTGTTTATTCATTTAATGATTGATTATATCATAGAAATAGATGAGATTAAATTACACTCTAAGATTAGTATTTATTATTATTATTAAAATAAGTTAGGTGTATTTAAGTTTGATATAAAATCCCACATCATACTTATTTACATGAATTATTATTATTTTAAAAACTTAGAAGAACCTGAGATTATTTAATTATATTTTAAGTTAAAAGTTAGGAATTATTTTAGTATTATTAAAGATAATTTATTTCATTTAAAAGCCATAAGAATGCTATAGATGTAGTGGTAAAGTGATAGGGTAGTGATAGTATTCTTATGCCATTGAGACAGTATCTTGGGAGATATTGACTCAGTGTAAATCTGCTTATTACTTTGTAACTTTACTTCACAGTCTCATAATTTTAATATATAATTATTTAATTAAGATATGATAATATAAAAGTATATTAAAGATAGATATGCAAATTTTAATGAAGCATAATAATGTAACTGAGCTAGTTGTATTTTAAACTATTTTATATATCAAGAAGTAAGGGTACAATATATATATATACATATATATATATATATATATATATATATATATATATATAACTGATTTTTACACACTTATTTTCAATATATTAATAAATTATTACTAATTAAAATTTAAAATTTTACATACTAGACCACTGAATAAAACTTACTATCATATATATATATTGTGACCTTTTATTTTAGGTCCCTATAGTTAATAATTCCAAAATTTTAAATGATAATATATTTTGTATTAAAATCTTACTAAAGTGGTTTTCAATAGAGATTGTTTTGAATGTACTGGAAAATTTGCTTAAGTGGAGATGAGATTTCAAACCCAGTCTAGACTTTTAAATAAGAGATAAAACAACAACTTAAAAATATTGTTATTAATTGAGAGAGAAATATATTAATATTTTATAGTTTTGAATAGCAATTGAAATAAATAAATAATTAAATCAAATTTATAAATCTTGTAAAATCAATTATTATAGTAAATTACTTAAGCATATTTTTTAGTACTAAACATAAAGCTGTCTTAAATAATAATGGATAATTATTAAAAATGAAGCCAGAGGGGGTAATACTAATTATGCAGACCAAAATTATTGGCCAATTCTCTCCCAGAATGCATCAGAAAAACAAGCTATATATTATCTAACCTAGTTGTAGGGGGCTGGACTAATTAAGAAAACAAGAACTAAGTAACTACAGAATTCCAGTCTGATCTCAAATAAGAAAAAAAAACCAAATATTAGAAAATTCTGAAATTTAATTGAAGGAAAATATAAGACCTTGTTATCTAAAGATGTCTGAATAGTAAATCTAAAAATCTTGCTGTCATTGAAACACCATTCTTCTATTGATTGATAGTTCTAAGAAGTTATACAGAAGAAGAAATGGAAACCTTAGGCATCCTAACTATTTCTCCTAAATCTTATTTCAAACCCAGGAAAATTCAAGAGGAAGTAAGCATTTTCTTTTATTGTATTTATATATATAAATTATTATCTTTAAAAATAATGCACAAATTATTTATTTGTAAACTAAGAAGTTGATAGTATTTGAATTTCGCGCCTTATTATATAGCAGAACGATGTATGTGCTTGTAAATTAAAATATCAAGAAAAAATAATAATAATAATAATTGGAGATATTAAAAAAAAACAAGTGTTATATATGATAGATATAGCAAATAAATTACAAAGTCATTTTTTTAATCATCTAACTTTTAATAAAGTAAACATGAAAATATTTGCAATTTTATTCTCTATTGTCTGCTAAATTTGATAAGCGGGAACTTCTGTAATGAAAAATAATCAAGTACCAATTAATTAAAGTGCTAAAGATAATTGAATAAATTCTTTCTAATTTTGACAATCACATCATTCTTTACCAATAACAATGGAATGAAATAAATATTTACTGTTAAAAATTTATTGAGAAACATATGCCGTATTACGCCACTATAATAATGTTTTGCAATATTGGAATATACCCTGACTGTTTAAATATTGCTACACATATATATTATGTGAGGGAAAGAATAAATTTGACAAAGAGTTTTAAAAAGAAGAAATATAAATATGCTAAGTGTAATGAAATTCCACTAATTTTTCAAGGAAAAATTATCTTGATTTTAAATGTAATAAATGATTTTTGTTATACTTCATTTGAAATTCTTACAGAATAAATCAATAAAGATTTTAATAAGTTTGTTTTGAAGTTTGTTGTGAATTATCTAGAACAAAGTAGATAAATTTATCTTTTTAAATCTGCTACAATTGGAAACTTGAATGTTAATTGCCTGATTAATTATCGCTATGGAAACAATCAAATAATTTTTACTTTTGGATAAGTGTTGAATATTGTTCTATTATACATCCAACAGGATAATGAAATATATATGTTTAGTCTAGAATGATTGCTCATCCTAATAACCATTTTATTATTCTAACTCACCAGGATAAGATAACTTGGATAAACAGAGTATAAAAGTTAATGGATAAAAATGTGCTTTTATTTTTTTTTATCATTGCTGTGTTATTACTTACGTAATGGGTTACTTGGAAATTTTGTTTTAAAAAATATGTATTTTACTGTGGCATGAAATATATATATATATATATATATATATATATATATACTGAGTTAAAGAAGAAAAAGAAATGTGTAATATATATATATACTTTATGTATATTTTTTTTAGTTAAGAGAAAACCAGAATATATATATATATATATCGTTTATTTAGAAAGAGTGATAAAAAACTATTTACTTCTCTCATATTTTAAAACTAATTTTAAGGTATATTAATAAAGAGATAAAGATACAGACATTTTATCAAAAAGATATATATATATTGGCACGACTGAATTATTTTCTGATATAAAAGAAAATTTGATATAGGCCTTTTTCATTTTTGTAATTTTGTATAGAAATGAACTTGTCCACTTTGAATACAAATGCAGGTTTGATCTTAATTGCTTAAATCCATTGTGCTATCTTTAATAAAAGCATAGTTGTCATTCTAAAAGGATTAACGATCATTGGACATAGGTATTTTTATTTGGCTGTTGATACATTAATGGTTTTACATTATAAAATGGAATATGTAGATTTTCACTGTTAGTGTTGGTATTGTTTTGTCTTGCTATGATATTGAGAATGACTAGTAACAGTTTTTAGTTAATAGGATGTTCCAATTGAATGACATCCAATATATTAATATTTATATGGAGCATAGGCTGATGTAGTGTCACCTATAGCTAATTTCATAAGAGAAAAGATGGTAGAGTCTGAGTGGTAATTAATGCTCATTAGTATAAATAATCCTAAAAATAAAGGATATCTATGGTTTAAATTCTAGTCTTTTCATGGTGAGGCAAGGCCCACACACATGCATATCCCCATTAAGAGGTAGTAGAATCAACCAGATTATTACACAACTGTCATGCTGTTTTATAAAGTCTCCCATCCTAGTGTTAAATTCCTCATGATAATATAGAGATAATTTTTCCACAGTGTATGGTGAAGTATAATAGGTCCAGATCATATAGCAAATACAAAATAATATTAAATTTAGGAATACTCATCTAGCATAGTGTTTTCTTAATCGAAATAGTGTTTATGATGTTGTGGGATCATCATCAGTTGTTGACAGACCAAACCAAGAATCTATTAATGATGGTAGAAAAATTTAAATGTAAATGTAAGAGATGCATATTGGTAGAATGGATTCATTTTCATCAAATAATGATGTGACAATAGAATTGTAAGATCAATTACGTATTCAAGGTTTGAGCTTGGGACATAGGTAATGCTTAAGGAGATCTATGCGTATTTGACTTTTAATGTCTGGTCTTCATTTAATGTACTAAACGTATTCATTTCAAAGTTAAATAAGTTAGTAATTGCACAGAATATGATAATTGCCCTTATCATATTCTGATAAAAAAAGGGTTATGGGAAAATGCAATATTTTTAAAATTTTGTCTGAATTCTAAATTTATAATCGGTGCATATCCTAAAGTTCTAGGTATACTGCTAGTTATAGATTTAAGTGATCGTCAGCTTAAATAAGTTTTGGTATCATATTTTTAAAAATATGCCAAAGAGTAACAAATGATATTTTAAATATTATTTTCTAAGCAGGTTGCATAATTTGCTGAGTATATGGTCAAGGGGATAATAAGTATTTGTCCCATCCATAAATTATTTTACTAGATTAGTTTTATTTCATGCCATACCTGTGAATTAAAAATTTTTACATAGTGTAAATAAAGTTTGTTGTGTTTAAAAATTTATGTAGTTGCATGTAATATTATTGCTAATTACCACATCTATACACTATTACTGTTATTGCTATCAACCTATCAGAAGATAAATTTGAAATCATCATCAACCAATATAGCACTATTAACTATATTACGCTATATCATAATAATTTTGGTAAGTCTTGTAATTTATTGGTACATCTAATCAAAATGTTAATAACTTGTAGTACAGATTGTTTTAAACAATATATTAAAAGATAAACATAGTCTTGATTTGATTGATTTAGTTAAATCTGCAGAGCTATATCATTCACTGATCTTAATCACATGGGTTATAATTATTTAAGAAAAGGAATTTGGTAAGTTATTGGTTTTAATTATTAAAAAGTCATTTCCATTCATAAATTTTAAAGTTTATATTAGTTATAAAGTTTTTTTTAGAACTGCTAAATATAATTTTTGATTTAAGTTATATCGAGAGCTATTAGGTGCATTATATTTGGGTAGTGATAAAATCCCTCTTACTAACCTAAATATAGTTTATATAATGATTTTGAGTGTTTGAACCCTGAGAAGAATTAGTTGTTAAATTTCAAGATAAAATTTAAATTTGTAATGAAATTTATATTTAGTCAATTGTTATAGTAAGACTTGAAATAGATTAATTTCACTGTTTTATGAAAGTCAACTAAGCTTTAAGATGCAAATTATTTTTTTTTGGTATAAAATGTATAGTTTGTTTAACTTCATAATAATATTCTGTTTGTGTCAAGCTTGAAATCCCTACTTTTATCACTTAATACTATATTAGTTTATCGTTTAAGATTTCAGTCTCCATTATTAACAGTGTTCTTCAATTTCATCTTGATTAATTTTTTTATTTATTCATTCCCATTTGACATTAATTCATTATCATAAGTGATTAATCATACATTAACTTTTATTCGCTTATCATCTTCACTATTCATTAACTATTATTCTATCATCCTCTTAGTCATTCATTATTCTCATACATAGTCATTCTTTTCTCTTCACTCTTAGATTCCTTTCATTCCACTATTCCATTATTACTTCTTTCCATAATCCATTAGTCATCTACATCATAATTTACTTATCATTTCATTTATAAGTTTAATTTCATAATCACTCAAGACATATAATTATTAGTTATTTTATTAATTTGCTGAATATCAAAGTTAACTCATCTCATTTTGTTTGTGTGGATTTCAGGGCTGGTTTGTCCAGAAATTTTTATCTTTATTAGTCCCCTTGTGATCTTCTTTAGATCGACAGTTTCATGCTAGTTTTATTCAATCCAAGAATCATTTTATTAGCTTTGCATTTTTGTTTCTTCATGCTTATATTCTTGATCACGTGAGTATGTTAGGTTCCATAAGAGAATTTAATCACTAAAATGTGTGGTATGATTCATTTGTGACCAGCTAGATCAGAAATATAGGTTACAGATGCAATTATGGTGCTTGCCAACATGACATGACTGTTTAGTAGATGAAGGCTGGCTGTTGCCAGGTTACAGTTGCGATTATGCTGACCAATGTGGATGGCATGATGATTGGCTGTAGCTCAAGTACAGTAGTGATTATGGTGCCTAAAACATGTGATATGATTCATTTATAGTACAACGGTCTGGGGAGAAGGTTACAATATATATATATATCTGGGGAGAAGGTTACAATATATATATATATATTGTGTGTGTGTGTTTTGATACTACCATGAAAATACCAGATGTGTACTTGGGACAAACTGGGTATTCTGCAGCAACTACTATATCACCCATCATCCACTCATTTTTTTTAAAAAAGCAACATCTCTGGATTCTAATATGTACGAGGCAAATTGATCCAATTTCTTCTTTTCTAAATTAAAAAAAATCTTTATTCTTTTAACTTTAAAAAAATACGAATTATTTAACAAAACAAAAGGTTAGGCTTAATATTTCACAATAAAATAATGATGCTGCTTTCTGGTCTGTTATCATTTGAATAAATTTACACATGACTAGCTGAAAAACTGATTAAACTAAATAAATTCAATATTTTTAAGCTCCTGAAGGATACTAAAATGTAAAAAAAAAACAAAAACAAATACATGTATATGAATCAAAATAGTATGTATACAATTGTATGGATGTGTTGAAAATCAATGTAATGAAATTAGATTGTCTTACATAAGCATTAAAGCTGTCTAAATTTAGCCAAGGATATTACTCATCTTTATTGTCACTAGTAGAAAAGAAGCGTGTGCTTGCAGTGTTCAGTCAGAGATGATTAGTCATCAATCTTTAAAGTATGAATTTAACTATTTAAGTAAACTATTAACATGTAAATATTTTCTACATTTAAACAACTGAATATTTGGAGTAACTGGTGGAATTTTTACTTTAGATACATTTTCTTTATAGTTTAAAATTGTAAGAGCAATTCTTTATTTAATTGTTACAAATTTCCTTTTTTATGAGAAATGTAATATCTGGTAAAATGAAAATACAGAAATAATATTTAGATTTATTACTGCCTAGTACGATTTTAATATATTCATGGATACAGTGATTTGATTAAATGATTTTTTATATTAATGTTTAATCAATTTTCAATTAACTGTTCATGTATTCAATTTTATTTAAAATTAAAAATTGAATATTCAAATAGCTAATTTCTTTGAAATGTATATGTTTGTTTGTTTGGTTTTTTTTTTTTTTTTTGCTTTTTTTCGTTAATAGAAAAATGGTCACTAGATATTGCACATGATTATTTGAACTTCTGCTTTCTATCCTTTCTCTGTGTGTGCTCACTAGCTCTGCTTTCGTTTTCTCATTAGCTCTAATCTATAGTGAGGTCTGAACAAAAAAACTGGCTACAGATTCAAGCTTACAAAAGTAGAGATAGGGTGCTCAGAAAGAGAGAACAAAAAGTGGAAGTTCAAAGAAGTATGAGCAATAATAGCTAATGAGCATTATTCTTTTAATATAAAAGAAACAAGTATATCCATTTCAAAGAAATGGGCCATTTAATATTCAAATTAAAATTGTAATTAAAATTGAATATGTGAACAATTAATTAAACATTAATTAAACACTTATATAAAGATCCATTTAATCACACCACTATATGCCGTGAATATGATTTAGTAAATATATTGAAGGCGTGCTAGCAGTAATAAAAATAAATATTTAAAAAATATCTTTTCTGTGAGTATTATCATTTTGCCACAAATTCTTTATTCACTAACACCTATGGTTTACTTCAACAATAAAGAAATATAAAGGGGTGTTTAGGCCTATCCACTATGGGATACTCCTTTTGCTAGAATCTACTTAAGAATAATCACATTTTCAACTAATTATAAGACATATTATTTCCCCCATATAAAATAAACCCCTGGAAGTAAAATAATATGATATTTTAGAATAAGTATAACTGTTACTTAAAAGTTAGCAAAAAAGTAATAATAATGGTCAAAATACATATAAATTAGAGGGCAATCAGACTCTTTACTTAGTACTTTTACACAAACATATATAATATGCATAATTTTTTATTAAATTTAAATGCATATACTCACTGATAAGGCACTTTAATACTCCTTAATTAATTTATAATAATGACTATACTTCAACTAAATTTTAGAGTATGCTGCAAGTTTATACTCTGTTATTAAAATAATATAAAAACAATATATCTTTACTTGACCTGGATATTACTAATATTCTTTCAAATCTTGAGAAATGAAAAAAAATTTTTATTTCTTTTTAACAATAACAAAATATTAAGTATATAAATACAATTTCTTTATCTCTTTTTTTAAATAAATAGTCCTCATTCTTCTTGGCAATTGATTTCTAGTGAAGATGATTCCTTTTGATGTCTTGTGTATGGGATAAATTAGAATGTAAATAATGCAGATAACCATATTATAAAGTTCTGTTGGAAACTGTTAAAGTTCATTTATAGCTTAATGGAATGTATTAATAAGTAAGTACATTAATTTATAAAGTGCAAACACTTTAGTTATCTTCAAAAGTTAAATGTCATTATTATTTATAGTTCTATAATTAAGTTTTAAATTGAAAAATTCAAAAACAAGATTGAATGATAAATGTTAATTTTAGTTTAAATTATAAATGTTTTTTAATTGATTGAAATCCTATTTAGCTCTTTCTGGGATTAAACTGTTGTTGACTTTGATAAGGCATAATGTTTCTTCAATAATGGTTTGTCTAGGTGTTGCATAATAATGAATAAATGGTCTGGGAGATCCTGTGGCATCACCTGAAACCTTTCATCTAGATGTGTGGCATTTTATTTACAATATATTAACTGAATCAAAAAAAGAAAGAGTGAGTAAGAATATTTACAAGAATTTTTTTTTAAAATTTACATCAGTTGATCCAGGTCATAAAGTAAACAAACTATGGAAATTTTGGAATAAAATTGACAAATGCTTTTTCATTTGAAACATTGTTATAAAAGTTTTCAGATGTCATAGAACAGTTTTTTTTATTTATTTTGAACAAAAAAATATTTTAATAATATTTTTTGAACATTAAAATATATGTGGAACTTTTTAAAATATAAAAGCCATTATTTCATATCTTTCCTTTTTGCTTCTTTTCATACAATACCTTTGTTGTTAAAACAAAATTTTAGTTGGAAAAAAAATTAAATTATTAAAATAAGATAACCTCTCACTAACAATAATTTGTTATTACTATTTCATTACACTTCAATTTCAATCAAAACATGTGCTTATTTAATTAAATTTTGCATACACTATTTTTTTTTATTTATACATGTGTACAAGTTTCTTTAGAATGGCAAAAGTTTTGATATGTTGTTAAAATAAATACAAATGAAGATAGGCAGTGAACAAATAACTAATTCCTAATTTTTTTTCTCGTGTGTCATAGCATCAGCTGGGAAGCGAACCGCTAATCCGGGACAATTGCTTGTATATCGCTGACCTCTCAACCACCAATGCTTGACTAATTCATAATTTTAAATCATAATGTATTCCAATTAGGCTATTTTTAAGATAAGAATTTATATATGATAAGAGCCCTTAGTTTTAAACTAAATAATTTTTGGTACATCTAGTTGACTGTCTACATTTGATTTTCTCTTTAATTTACTCTTTAAGCTCAGCTTTGATGTCATGAAAAAATACTAGGATGACGAATTGCTCAATTAAAGTTTTCTTTGGAAAAATGGTGATTTGTCATAGTAATACTAATATGAATTAATTTATAAATTCATTGTGTAATGCCTATTACTCTTTTGTTGTTTGTTTTTATAACCTTTTATTTGTCTTTTCAATTTCTTATTGTGTTTTCTGCAAAGGGGAGAGGGGGTGAAGGAGTAGGAGGGAGATCAGAGAGGGAGGATACAGTAAGTGTTCATCGTTGATTTCTTGCAATACTACCTATCAAATATTGACTTACAAAATGCATATAATTCCAAACAATCTTATTTTATTTGTAATTTGAAAAAAAAATCGATTTGAAAAGTTTGATTCTTCTTCTATCTTTATATATTTTTTTTTAATTGCCTTCTTTTTTACTTTTTCAAAAGGGATAGAGGCATAAAGAAATGTAATATTGACTTGTTATTTATTGTAGTAATATTACTATAATTTAATTTCTAAAATCAAGATGTATATAAAATCTATATTTTTAAATAAAAAAATTAAAAATAAAACGAAAGTATTTTCCAGCCTCTCCTCATTTTACACAATTTTTTCTTTAATTTATTTTAAAAATACACTTTGTTGTCTGCATTAATTTTATTGAAATGTTTTTATTTGAAAACCAACTGAAACACATTAGTCTTGGAGATTTTCATTTAAATTATTATATTATTATTTTTAGTTTGTAATTAAAAAAAAACCCTTACATTCTTTATTTAGAGACGATTTTGACTAATCTATGATGGAGAGAAAAAAGTTGAGTTTAGGGTGGCTTTGCATTGTTCATACGTGCTGTCAATAAATTTCTCTGTTGAAAATGAGAGTGATTATGATGCCATTGATTTTTGTTTTAATTTTGTGGGGCCATAAATTAAACAACTATTGAGCAGATAATTGCAATCCAAAGAAATAAAGAAGTTTTTATTTTAACTTTTTATTATTATTTTATTGTTGTTTCACAGGTATCCAGTTCATTTTATTTGAATTGTACTTTATATTCAATGCAGTTAATAATTATTGTTTTCATCAAATTTGACAACACAAATCAACATCTCTTTCTTTCTCTGCTCATTTCTTTAAAAAAAAAAACAGTAAAAGAAGAAATTTTAAAAAAAATTAAAGACAAAGAAGAAAAATTCCAAAACAAAAATTTGTCAAAAGAGAATGTCTAAAATTCTACATCAGTTAATTTCATAAGTCAATTTTATATAGTTTTATTATGGTGAAAAATCCAAAGTAACCTTGAAAACTTCAAATTTCACCATATTTTTCTCTTCTCATCCAGTCCCCCTCCTATTTTTTCAAAACTAAACTAGAAATTGAAAACACAAATAATATTAAAAGTTTGCATTAAAAAAATAGGTCTGCCAAATACTAAGAGGTTTTAGATTTAAATAAATCCAAAAAAATCTTGAAACTTAGAATTCACTATATTTTTCCCCTTTCTTCCTATTTTCTGACCCTTTCCCATTTTCTCAAATCCAAAGAAGAAATTGAAAAGACAAATAATACTAAAAGTTTGAAAAAGATGAGTCAATGAAAAATAAGAATAGCTTTTAGATTACACTTTGAAAGTATAAATTATGATAAATCATTTTTCTAAAGAAATCTTAAATTGATCGAGTAGTCATCCCAATATTCTTTCATAATGTCAAAGCAGTATTTAAAGAGAAAACTAAAAAATGAATAAAATATAGATAACCAATTAGATCAATACCCATTTTATGTGCAAATACAGATCATTTATCTATATTTACAATATATGTGTGCTCTTATATATATATATATATATATATGATAAACAAAAATGCAAG
>JAQFVV010013763.1:0-76371 GCA_028023455.1 Epiperipatus broadwayi
TGACCGGATATAGATAAATGTTTTAATATAGCCATGTCAAATATTAGTCAGTATAATCAAAACAGAATTCAATGACAAAATATTAGAAAAATCAAAATCTACAAAATTTTGTTTAATGTATTAATCTATGTTGGAAACTTCAAAAATACTGTATTAACAAAATAAAAACAAATGGATAGTTGGTTGGTCATGATCTGATAATATTAGAGCTTTGATCCAGGGATTTGTAAGCTCTTCAGTCTAATACTTTATCACTGAGCTAAAACACAGAGCAGCCTTGCTGATGATTTTTATCTCATTAGTATTAAAGCTATGCTATATCTGTTTAATTTATTACAAGAATGGCATGTGTTGTTATGATATAACAGTATGTGTGGATAAATGTACACATATATACTTGATCTATTGTAAATAAAGCTATTTTAGTAATTCCCATCTCACGCACATGGACAAATTATCTCTATTAAGTTCATTGTAGAAAATTTATATATTGATAGTGTTTGGATTTTGTTAATATATACTAATTACTTAGATTATGCAGAAGTCACACTAATATAAAATTGCAGATTATCTAGTTAACCGTGTGCATATGCAAAAAACCCTGTTAAAGTGTCAGAGTGATGAACTGTTAAAATATTTGTGTATAGAATTGTTATACACCCAATAGTCAAAAATTGTAGAATCATCGAGATTATCTTCTTCAAAGATTATCATTTAGGTTTTATGCTATTATACCTGAAGCCTTTATCCATGATGGTCTCCATCCCCAGACCGGTTTCGAGCTATGGCTCTCATCAGTGAAGAGCTAGGACATTAGATTCAAAATATTAACTCAAGCCAAGCATTTATCTAATTTTTAAATATTAAGAAAAAGATCCAAATCTTCAGACACCTACATGTCTTCAAACTCAGCTCTTTAACCAAAAAACTATATGAGCCTGAACTAAATTCAGTGATCCCATATATTAGTAGGCTTAGCAATTTAATATAGCCAAAGCCCTAATAGCAAAATTATAATATTAGTGAAAATCAGTCATATGTCACATGACCTATACAGCTTGTATTACCATTATGTAATATATAAAGAGCCTGCTAATAGCTTTAAACAAGCTTATTTATTTTATTTTTTATGATAAATGCTACAAGAGAAAATAGCTGAAGCCTTTATCTATGATGGTCCCCATCCCCAGACTGGTTTCAAGCTATGGCTCTCATCAGTAAGTAGCTAGGACATTAGATTCAAAATATTAACTCAAGCCAAGCATTTTTCTAATTCTTATATATTATATCTTTTTCTTAATATATAAGAATTAGATAAATGCATGGTTTGAGTTAATATTTTGAATCTAATGTCCTAGCTCCTCACCGATGAGAGCCATAGCTCGAAACCTGTCTGGGGATGGGGACCATCATAGATAAAGGCTTCAGCTATTTTCTCTTGTAGCATTTATCACAAAAAATAAAAAAAATAAGCTTGTTTAGAGCTATTAGCAGGCTTATTATATATTACATATTGGTAATACAAGCTATATAGGTCATGTGACATATGACTGATTTTTACTTACATATATATTATAACGATCGAAATGAAAGTGAAGATCGAATCTAACCACAAAAACAATATCTGCAACTACCAGGGCGCCATCTAGGCATTTCAACCTAGAAAAATTTATAGAGTAGGCAGATACGCACTGTTAAGATTCCACTTTATTTAAATATTCCGATCGTTAGCCCAAGTCGCTAGCTCAGCGGAGACACAGATAAAGCCACTGCCAGAAATTAACACATAATAAATAAAAGCCACTGCCAGAAATTAACACATAAAAATATTTATTTACGCACATATAAAATAACATTTAATTTTGAGGAATAAGTTTAACATTTTAGATTTTTATATTAACTTTTAATTTTACATTTAACTAAGTTTCAATGAGTTTAATATTTTATTTAGATAGTCAAGTATGAATAGACTACATAGATCTGCATTTGAAAAGAAAATATTCTTCCCTGATTTAACCTTAGTCCACAAATTTCGCAACCAAACTGGCGCCAATCCATCTGATACATTCATGTATTCAATGTAGCATGATACGACAACACAAAATACTATACTGTCAGGAAAGTACATCTGAACAGTAAGTAGAATTAGAGAAGACATTGACTCTCCACCAACAGGAATGTCACATCTGTTGGCAGGTAGAACAATAAACAAAAAACTCCATAGGAATGGACTGCAGTCTTCTGCCGACTTACCAATCCATCCATAGGCAAACAGAAGGTGTGTGGCGTAAATATGCAATCCTGCCTGAAGCGGATCTCATACTACATCTACTAATTACACAAATATATCCAATCCATTGAACCAATTCAACTACGAAACGAATAACCTAAGATTACCCTCCCTTAATATACCTTTACAAAACTATATAGCCATTCACGCCCGACTTAAATTTAACATTTAGATACGTTCGCACAAATGAATTTTATAAAATTTGTCTTAAAATGTTGAGTATAGATCAGCTGCACAGATTCCACGGTCAAAAACATCCCAAATTAAACACAACCGATCAAAATACAAAGTCATCGATAAGCGTCACTTGCATAGGGAATATACAAATCCCATTAGCATTCATCGTAAGATGCTTGCAGTGATATCGTTGACATATATTCTAATCGAATGTGAAAACCACAACATTATCAACCGCTAACGAATCTATGCAACGTCTATACCCAACCTTAAATTTCATCATTTAAAATTTAAACAACAAATAATTTATACAATAAGAGAAAAAAAAATGGAAATGATTTTTATCAATCGGAAAACATATAAAATTAAACATTATTAATTTGATTTAAAAACTTACAAAAGTCAGATAAGAGTCCGTTTTTAACATTTAAGTTGGCTTGTTTATCAATTTATAAAACTTGACGAAAGTTCTTAATTGATTTTAATAATTGTTCATTTCATATAGCTTATGGTAGAAGAGTCCAGGTTCCTGTTTTTAATTCCCACGATGCCTCCATTGGAATTAAATGTTCTGGAGATGGCAATAGCTGGTTCAATGTATCACAGTCTTTTTCTTTCTTAAATAGAGAGTGTGGTATGTGCGTCCTACCACAACTCTCAAACACACAATGCTGGAACTCCCGAAAAAACTGTATTTCCCTTTTTATATTAATCCACATGGATTCAATCAACAAAACGTCACTAATCCATCACTTTCGTTAGGGTCCAAGCCAAGGCTTAGTGCTTGCATTGGTCAAGCTAATTTCTCTTTTCCTCTTATCTATCTTTCATCAGATCATTTTAATTATACAAGAGCCCAAGGCTAGCTTGCTTTTCAAACAATTTATAAACAATCATTTCCATTTACAGATTACAAGAATTAATTAATACCTGTTTTTATTTTTAAATCTTGTACTTTTTTTTTTATAAAAAAGTACGTTCAAATACTTATTTATTTGTTTTTTTTAAAAAAAAATATTTTTAAAGTTTGACATCTGTGCGAATGTATATACGTTTAACAAACATTTTAATTTTAGCGTTTAGTTTTTTACTTTTATTTGCGAACTTTTAAGTTTTTATTTTAAATTAATGTAACAACATATTTATATATCATTACATATCAGTAAACTTCCTCAAAAAAATAAAAACATTTAAAAAAAAAAAGAATTTACTTAGTGTTAGTAATTACGTTACACAAATTTGTTATATATGAAATTTCAAAAGGACAAAACTTTTTTTTTAAAAGACAAAACAGTAATTACAAATATAATGATTACAAAAAAAAAAGTTGACTGATGATTCCTTACTACCAGCTAAATTTCTGCCCCCTCCCTTCCAAGTTTCATTTCTCCTACCTTTAACTATTTAGGCAACTTAAACGATTAGATTTTAAACAAGACTTTTTTTTTAAAAAAAAATTATGATTTATATTTATTAATTACGTTTTATTTATTACTTTTTATTCCTCGTATTTCTCTTTACATATGCGCAATTTTTCTTACTGGCAGTACCTTTAAGACAAAATTTCAAACTGTAACTCCACGTCAATACAACAAATATATTTATACAATTTCAGAAAAAAAATTTACGGGCATGATTCACTTTTAAAATTCTCAGGGCACTCGTGTTTATTAAAGATAGAAAATTTCAGCATCATCAATTCCCCTTCTCAGGGTCAATCTCTGAGGTAAGGCCACACTTGGGACGCCAATTATAACGATCGAAATGAAAGTGAAGATCGAATCTAACCGCAAAAACAATATCTGCAACTACCAGGGCGCCATCTAGGCATTTAAACCTAGAAAAATTTATAGAGTAGGCAGATACGCGCTGTTAAGATTCCACTTTATTTAAATATTCCGATCGTTAGCCCAAGTCGCTAGCTCAGCGGAGACGCAGAGATAAAAATCTAGATCTTAATTTATATCTTAAATATCAATAAATAAAAGCCACTGCCAGAAATTAACACATAAAAATATTTATTTACGCACATATAAAATAACATTTAATTTCGAGGAATAAGTTTAACATTTTAGATTTTTATATTAACTTTTAATTTTACATTTAACTAAGTTTCAATGAGTTTAATATTTTATTTAAATAGTCAAGTATGAATAGACTACATAGATCTGCATTTGAAAAGAAAATATTCTTTCCTGATTTAGCCTTAGGCCACAAATTTTGCAACCAAACTGGCGCCAATCCATCTGATACATTCATGTATTCAATGTAGCATGATACGACAACACAAAATACTATACTGTCAGGAAAGTACATCTGAACAGTAAGTAGAATTAGAGAAGACATTGACTCTCCACCAACAGGAATGTCACATCTGTTGGCAAGTAGAACAATAAACAAAAAACTCCATAGGAATGGACTGCGGTCTTCTGCCGACTTACCAATCCATCCATAGGCAAACAGAAGCTATGTGGCGTAAATATGCAATCCTGCCCGAAGCGGATCCCATACTACATCTACTAATTACACAAATATATCCAATCCATTGAGCCAATTCAACTACGAAATGAATAACCTAAGATTACCTCTCTTAATATAACTTTACAAAACTATATAGCCATTCACGCCCGACTTAAATTTAACATTTAGATACGTTCGCACAAATGAATTTTATAAAATTTGTTTTAAAATGTTGAGTATAGATCAGCTGCACACATCCCAAATTAAACACAACCGATCAAAATACAAAGTCATTGATAAGCATCACTTGCATAGGGAATATACAAATCCCATTAGCATTCATCGTAAGATGCTTGCAGTGATATCGTTGACATATATTCTAATCGAATGTGAAAACCACAACATTATCAACCACTAACGAATCTATGCAACGTCTATACCCAACCTTAAATTTCATCATTTAAAATTTAAACAACAAATAATTTATACAATAAGAGAAAAAAAAATGGAAATGATTTTTATCAATCGGAAAACATATAAAATTAAACATTATTAATTTGATTTAAAAACTTACAAAAGTCAGATAAGAGTCCGTTTTTAACATTTAAGTTGGCTTGTTTATCAATTTATAAAACTTGACGAAAGTTCTTAATTGATTTTAATAATTGTTCATTTCATATAGCTTATGGTAGAAGAGTCCAGGTTCCTGTTTTTAATTCCCGTGACGCCTCCATTGGAAGATAATGTTCTGGAGATGGCAATAGCTGGTTCAAGGTATCACAGTCTTTTCCTTTTTCTTTCTTAAATAGAGAGTGTGGTATGTGCGTCCTACCACAACTCTCAAACACACAACGCTGGAACTCCCGAAAAAACTGTATTTCCCTTTTTATATTAATCCACATGGATTCAATCAACAAAACGTCACTAATCCATCACTTTCATTAGGGTCTGAGCCAAGGCTTAGTGCTTCCATTGGTCAAGCTAATTTCTCTTTTCCTCTTATCTATCTTTCATCAGATCATTTTAATTATACAAGAGCCCAAGGCTAGCTTGCTTTTCAAACAATTTATAAACAATCATTTCCATTTACAGATTACAAGAATTAATTAATACCTGTTTTTATTTTTAAATCTTGTACTTTTTTTTTATAAAAAAGTACGTTCAAATACTTATTTATTTGTTTTTTAAAAAAAAATATTTTTAAAGTTTGACATCTGTGCGAATGTATATACGTTTAACAAACATTTTAATTTTAGCGTTTAGTTTTTTTACTTTTATTTGCGAACTTTTAAGTTTTTATTTTAAATTAATGTAACGACATATTTATATATCATTACAATATATATATATATATTATTTGCTATGGATAAACTGTTGTTACATTTTACCTGTGTTGCTGTTTATTTATTATGGATGCGACTTGGCTTATATTCTAAGTTATCACCAGAATACATAGCTCCATAGTCTCTTGTTTTTGGTTGAAACCTATCCTACAGATAGACACTTTTTTACTTGGAAATTCTAATCATTTCCTTGAATGCCAAAGTTTATCAAAATGAATGTAAAGGTGATATTCTTTGTATTATCTTTGCATTTGAGTCCTCTTCAACAGTGAGTATACCTTTGGCTGTTTTCTCCCATTTTTAATTATCATAAAATTGTTCTGGGTCTTCTGCAGTTCAGTAGGAATATAGACTTCAAGAGCTGGAATAGTGATTGGTTTACTTCTGAATTTCTCTACTTCTGAAACTATTAATTGTTTTCTGTTATGACTTAAGTTTTCTGTTATGACTTAAGTTACAAGTGTACAACTTTAGTAATGATTAATCATTTTTAGATAAACTTATCAAGGTTACTAACGACTTGAAGATATTGAATTGGCATTAAGGTTGTAGAAAAGTTGCACATTTGTAGATTAAGCCATGCCAAAATAATTAATGAACAATTATATTTTTCACCCCATCTTCTCGATGTCATTTCCTAAACAGGCAAAACTCTCCATACAGTAGTGCCAATCAGAGTAATCAAAGGATGCCAGAAGGCTTGTGCATAAAATCCCTATCTAATGCCTACTCATCCAATATCCCCAGACTAGTTTCTGGCACTACTGTATGAAAAGTTTTGCCTGTTTTAATAACAGTAATGTGATGTTTAGTAATGTCATTTCCTGAAAGCTTTAGTAATTAATAAATACCAGATGATATTTCTTAATAAATCCCCTTTTCTGCATTGTCATATTTAGCAGTTGTATATAATCTGGAATCATGTGATATAGCCATGTGATGTTTTATTGGACATGCAAGAGATTTAGATGATCTGCTTCAGCAAAAGTGCATTTTTGGGAAATTATTTGCTTCTTTTTTTGATGTCTTTATTCATTTATTCGAAAAAAAAATACAGGCTAGTTGATTTACAAATATTAATTATGTATGGGTAATAAAATTGCACAAATATGCTCAGATAAATTTAATGTCTGATTCAGAACCCTTATGAATTTAAACAAGCTTGTTGGCATCATGGTTGACAGTTTTTTGGCATTGGACCAATCCAGTGTGGTCTATGCTGTAGACTGGTGCTGAAAAGTCTTCCCATGTGTATATTGTGGAAGACTGGGGTAAGTCTTAAAACTGGAGTGTCTCAACATTCATTGATGTAAAGGGGATCTAAGAGTTGGCCCAAAGCTACTGATTTATGATCATGAGGGGGGACATGGTCTTGCTTATGATCTGGTGTTGCCAAAATTATGAGTGAAGAAATGATTGCAGACATAAAATAAAGGAGGCATTGTTCATTGCTGCACAAAATGAGTATGTAATGAATCAAAAATCAACTAGCATTTGAGTCAGCAAAAAAATAATCTTCTCAGCAGACTAACCATGAATTTGGCATGAAAGGGTTAAAAGTATACTTGGTACAATAAATCTTTCTAAATTTTATATTTAAATTCTGCTTTAGTATTTTTACAGTAATTATTTAATAATATGTAGATATGAAAAATAAGAAAGGATCAAAATAGTACCAAGCATGATTTGAGTTTATAATACAAGATGTACTGACCTCTAATTGACTTTAAAATCAATATCTAGCTAACAATGATTTAACAATAAATAATTGTTAATAAATTTGTTATTTTAAAAATTTAATAAACTGTCATTAAGATTGCACAAATAATGAATAGTTAACAATGATGGAGACATTTGCAAGGGTTTGATGATCTGAGCCAACTGATGAGGCTAACTAAGCTGAAATGTAGATGAAAACATTTGCAAGGGTTTGATGATCTGAGCCAACTGATGAGATGAACTCTGCTGAAATGCAGATGGAGACATTTGCAAGGGCTTGATGATCTGAGACTGCTGATGAGGCTAACTAAGTTGAAATGTAGATGAAGACATTTGCAGGGTTTGATGATCTGAGATAACTGATGAGGCTAACTCTGTTAAAACACAGATGAAGATATTTTCAAGGATCTGATTATCTGATCCAACTGATGATGCTAACTTAGTTGAAATGCAGATGAAGACATTTGCAAGGTTTTGATTATCTGAGTCAACTGATGAAGCTAACTCAGATGAAATGCTGATGAAGGCATTTGCAAGGGTTTGATGATCTGACCCAACTGATGAAGCTAATTCAGCTGAGATGCAGATGAAGACATTTTCAAAAGTCTGATAATCTGAGCCAACTGATGAGGATAACTCAGCAATAAAGCACATGAAAACATTTGCAAGGGTTTGATGATCTGAGCCAACTGATGAGGCTAACTCAGCTGAAATGCAACTTAGGAGCCCTCTGTTCTTTCTTATATCTTTAATTGATTTATCAAGAGAGTAATACTTAGGCAAAAGATTTCAATTACATATTCTTTATTATTCTTTATTGGATCACATAACTTTTGCTGAGCAAAAATCTCTTACCATTAATATAACCTCACTTCTTACTTGATCACAATATTCAATCATTCACTTCTTAGAAATGTTTATAATAGCTCTGATATTCTAAGTATGCCTCATTTGGCTATTCTAATGTCAAGCAATCCTTATATTCAATGTTCTTGATTTTTTGTGGAAACTTGGCTTTCTTTTTGCATTTGACTTGAAACCTGATTGTTTGTTTGAAGTTGTGATTTTTTGTGATGTTGGTATACTACTATCCTCTGACTTAGATCCTCTTTTTGGTCAGGAGATCAGATGATAATCAAGCATCCATGTGTCTGGTTGAGCATAAGACTATATTCAATTGAGAATTAATTCAGGGATCTTCAAATTTGATTTTGTCACTCCTACTGCTGGACTGGTTTAATGCAGTTTTAGAGTGGTGGTATGCTCAAAAGCTATGAAGATCCATGGATCATGCATGACTCTGTCATTTTCTATATTTGAACCTTGTGTGATCTCTCCAATTGACATGTTTGACTACTTTAACATTGGACTAAAACATGTAAAACAAATAGTGCTTGGTAAATATAAGATCTAGATTGCATTATTCTGCTCCAATAAATATATATATTATGGATCTCAAAATCAAGGTGGTAAGAATAAAAGATTCTATCTCTCAAATTCAAAATACTACCAACTCTCTTCATATAATATTACTACTCAGTGCTAACTATATCAATAAATAGGTTCCAGAAGGTTTGGGCATTTAAATTCCTATCTAGTGCCTAATCAATCAAGATATTCAGACTTGTTTCTAGTTTATCACTATCATGAAAAAGGTGACTTCTGGCATTGATTGATTACTATAGCTTGCACCAAATGGCAATATTGTATAGAATTGTTTTTCTAAGTACAGGTTTTTTCATACCTGCATTCCAATATGTAATATATAGGGGGTTTGAAATCAGACTTTTATGCAACCCACAACTATCCATGTTATGTCATAATGCTGACCCACATGATAACACACATGTTGAAAAGATAAATAATCACCAATATATATATTTCATGCTAAACCAGAACTTGTCAATTGGTCCAGATTATCATCTCCACACACATATACAATTAATGCTCAGCTTATATTAAGATAGTTCAATCTTCATACTTTAATGATCAGGCTTCAATCCACTTCACACCGCAACTCTTCAGCCATCCATTTCATTGAGAATCTGATGATGGAATGCTCAAAGCCTTATTGTTGCCAACCTTCTCATCCTACCCATGCTGACCATAAGTCACTGTGACCCCTCATGTACAGGACATAATCCATTTACATACAGATATGAGGGATGGGAAGACGTTACAGCACTATATTTTAATATTTTTTTCTAATGAAATGGACAGCTGAAGAGTTGTGGAGTGGATTGAAGCCTGACCATTAAAGTATAAAGATTTGCTATCTTAATATAAGCTGAGCATTGATTGTGTATATATGTGGAGATGATAATCTGGACCAATTGACGAGAGCTGGTTTAGCACGAAATACATCTATTGGTGATTATTTATCTTTTCAACATGTGTGTCATCAAGTGTGTCAGAAGTATAAGACAGCATGGATAGTTGAGGGTCGTGTGAAAGTTTGAGTTCAACCCCCCTAAATATTGTATAGAGAGGATTGCTACTATTTTAATAGTTTGCGCAAGAAAAAGAAATGGACGTTTTTTCTCTTTCAAACTTCTACCACAGGGTGAAATACCATGAATACAGATTTCTATTGTTGACAAATTTTTGTTGAGCAAACAGTTTATTTAGTGGCCTTTAATAATTTATGTATTGTATTAAATTCTCCACCAAAGCGGATTACAGGATAATCTTCGAAAAGGTTCAGTGCTTACGACAAAGATGGTGTATACACAAACATATTTTAAATATACATTTCTACTTTTTAAAAGAAGTATTAAAATGAACTAATAAAATAAGTTATTAAATCTAATTACATGTGTATAAAAAAAGTTTGTTATCTATTATTAAAATATAATTTTTTTAAAAAAGTAAAAATAAATCTTCTATTTAAATAAACGAAATGAAAACTTATATCTTAAAGTTTTGTATTTCAAACAATAAATCGATGTAATTTTCCAATTTACATCTTTGAGTTTTCACTAACATTTAATCAACTATTGAAAACATATGCTTCTTTCAATAAAGTGAAATAAATAAAAGAAAAATGTTGAAGTAAATTTTTAAAATATTTTTGTTTTTATAAGAAAAAAAGATTATTTTTCAAAGAGAAAAAATTTATTTTTATTAAAGGCTTGTCTTGGAATTTAATTTATAAACAATTTATACCATTTTTGTTAAATAAAAGAAAAATCCAAAATAATTGATGGATGTTGTGACAGTAAAGAGAAGAAAAAATGTGCAAAAATATGTTATTTTAAATGCATGATTCTCTCTCTATATATATCTGGCTACAAAGAATCATTGCCAGAGGCTCATATTTTGTGAGCACAAACAAACCACAATGACAGATTTTCCAAGTTGTATATAAATTATATGCAACAACATAAACTGTAACACTATATTGGAAAAATCAATCACTCTACAAGATCGCACTCTACAAATATCAATACAATTGGGCTAGACCTACTACAGATATTAAATCTATTTTCCTTGAATACTAGTCTAAACATGGTCACAACTTTGAATCCACATCCACCAATATTATCTGTTCTGAAGGAAATGATGCAAAACACAAAACTAAAGAGGTTTGGCATATTGTCAACAAGAAAGAACTCACCCTCCTCCTATCAAAATAGTGGCTCATTTAAATCAATTTATTTATATCTTATACTGTAATCAAACTTTATGTAAATTACCACTTTTGTGATTTTTTTCTAAATATCGCAATCCTCTTGGATAATTATAACAATGAACATGATTACCAGTTCGTTGAAAGCATGCTCAGTGTGTATTATTTGAATTTGTTGTTATCTTGTCACTCTCATATAAAAACTTTTATAATCCTAATGCTATAGATTGGGTGGTGCTCAAACTTTTAGACATTGAGGGTGACTTTTTTGGTTAAAGTGTACCTGAGGACGATTACGTTTTTTCAGGGTTTTGAACTGGAAACCAAAAAAATGTTATTTTTGCCGGAATGAAAACTGGAATGAAAAAAATTAATGGTTCAAAGTCAGGACTTATAAATTGGTGTTTTCCTAAACGTAAGGGCTTTTTTTGTACTCACAAATATTGGTGATGCTTTTAGAAGATACTTACAAACGGATAATTTTTTTTTATAAGATTCAAACTGTTGAAGATATTTTACTATGACTATTATTAAATTATCTCAGTTCCATATAGTATTACAATTACTAAATTACTATACAGAGTGTTTTAAAAAGTTAACAATGTCTTTGTTTTAAAATCAGTTCATTAATATCCTTGTTTCTCCAGGATAAGTTGTTTTCATTTCTCCTTAGGAAAATAGCAATTAAATATTTCTAAAATTTTTACCTCTAGCATAACATAAAAATAATTTAATTCTTTTCAGCTTCTTTCAACATGGGTTTATTTTTGAGATCAACCATAAAACAGGTGTTATTTTAAATTTAACTATTTTTAAACAATAATAATTTTGAATTTTTCATTTTTTTATTATTTTTTATATTCAAATCAGCTCTGAATTTATCACTACAAATTGTCAATGTTCACATCAGGTCAACTTCTAGAGACTTTGTGGTCAACTTTTGGAGACATTGTAATCGACTTCCAGAGACCTTGTGGGCAGCTGTTTGAGAGCAGTCAATGTCTTGGCGACTCCTGCTATAGATAAAACATCATTATTCATGTCTTTTTTTGATTTGTGCAATTTTCAGATTTTAAGAATTATTCTATTATAAACCCTAAAATATGCTGAGATAGGAAAAAAACAATTGGGTGCTGCAATTAATTGTATTAATTTAAAAATGTTTACGAAACACTTATTTTATGATTTTTATTTAATTTTCTGCTTTTATCTTGCTGAGAAATATTGTAATTTAATTTTCTCCCACTTTTCAATTTTTAATCTAGTAGAAACATTGCTTACACATGTATTCCTGATGACAATACAATTTTTTAGAGTTTCCAAACAATTTTAGCAAAAAATTTAAATTTTTGTTTTTAGATTGTCCTGCCATCTAGTGGTGCTAAATCATATTAACTTTCTTTATTTCTAATTTCTAGAATATATATTTAAAAAAATACTTTTATTTACATAAATTCAAACATGCAAACAACAAAACCCTAAAACACTTTTTTCAACTTTCACACTATTCTTGATATTATGTGACTAAAATAAACTCACCCAATGTTCACATTTAGAAATAGTCTATTTCTTTACTTAAGTGTGTCTGTTTTTATTTTGATCATATAATATCAAGAATGCTGCAAAAGCTATAGAAAGTTTATTTTTTACATTTTAGTGCATTTATGTGAGTGGAAAAGTGTCTTTAAAAGGGATTTATATTTTGCATGGTATTTCAATTTTGTGCATAAATATAAATGCCAGCAAATTTATTGCATTGAGTTGAAATCATTTTATTAGTAGTAATATTTGTTTTCTTTACTTTTTCTGCATTTCTTCATCATCATCATCAACAACCATTGTCATTTCATTGCAGGATGAAGGTCTTTTCAAATTCAATCCATCTTCTCTGATCTTTCACTTCTTTTCTCCACATCACCCCTACACACTTTCTTATTTCATCCATCCATATCACATTTGGTCTTTTTCTGGATCTTTTACAATCTCTTGGAATCCAGTTTAAGATTTCAATTGCCCATCTATTATTATCTCTTCTAGCAATATGTCCAGCCCAACTTCACTTCAGTCTTTTAATTTTTTCAATGAGGTAACACCTGTTTGTTCTCTTACCTATATATTGTGTTTTCAATCTCTTCTTGTTACTCCCAACATGCATCTCACCATATTCTTTTGAGTAGTCCAAAATCTCTATTGCTCTTCTATTAAGTGTCCAAGTCTCAGATCCATAATTAATAACTGGTAAAACACATTTATTAAAAACCTTCCTTTTCAAACACATAGGCATATTTTCTTTTAGTATCAAATTATTTCTATCAAAAGCACTCCATTTCATCTATTATGTTTCCATAAAATAGCAACCCCGATTACCTTTCATTGAAATATTTGGGAATTAATCAAAACTAACACACAGTTTAATTCAAAAACTACTTTTATTTACATCATATAACCATGAAAACATTATATTGTAACGTTTTTCATATTACTAGGCCTCTTATACACCTCAAATTTATATTTGAGCATGAGTTGATCAAGCTATGTCAAAAAAGAAGAAAGTTGTATTTCTATTCTAAAAACACAGCTATTTTTCCTGATCAACTTCAACCTATTAATTGTTACGAATTGTGCTATTGACAAAATCAACTTTTAATTTTATTTACTATGGGCACCAGAATTCCTAAGAATCCGCTGAAATATGTCGCCAGCACCTCTCGCAAGTTGTAAAACAAAAAAAAAATAAAAAGATTTTTATTATATATTTTTTTTAAGGGGCGGTAATTCTACCATAATGAGAATTAATGATTTTTATGATTATTAGTCCTGGGCATATTGAAACATATTGGCAAAGGTAACTTACATTTAAATCTTATTACACTAAAAATAAATTTAATAATAAAAAATAATAACTATTATTAATAACACACAAATGAGAATTGATATTAGAAATATTTTTAATTTTGACAAACTAAAATACTTCATGTTAAGTAGCTAATTAATACCTTGGAGAGAACACATTTAATTCAGGTGGGAAATATCCAGAAAATATAAATATCAGTTAAAATAAACAAAAAGTTCTTGGTTAAATAAGAGTCTCTCATATAGAAAAATTAAAGTCACTATCGGGATTCTTTTATACGTATATTTTTACGAGTAGTTTTAAATAGTTAACTTTGTCACAATCAGGATAATTATTCTTACCGGTAAGTTTCATGAATTCAGTAGTAGATAACTATGCATAGTTTTTTGGTCATAATGAGCTCAGCCTTTTGGTTATTGCTTGATCTTGTGGTCCATTTCCCCAGTCGGTCACGAAGGCTTTTCCTGGTGTACATCATTAGGTCCGATGTCTTCAGAAGCTCCAGTTCACTGCGACATGCCGAATTCCTTCAGCGAAGAGTGATCTTGGATATATTAATGTTATCCAAGACCAACTAGAGAAACAAAACGAACAAGACCTTCCTTCAACCGGATCCCTCCTTTTTATATCCAGTTTTCAGGACTTCTGCGCATGCTAGTACCATGCCTTTTTAATCTTATCCAGTCTTTATAAATTTTATGTAATAAAGTCTTTATTTTCTTTAAGTTTTCGGCCATCTTTAATTAATTTGAGTATTTCTACTTTCAGCTTATCTTTTTTTACTTGCTTTTGGAATTCTTTTGTTCTCTCCAATTACTGTTATTACTAATCACATAAAAAAAAATAAGAAGAATAATTCAACCCTCATTGTACGTTTTTTTTTTTTAAAAAAAAATTACTCAACAAAATTTTAAATCCACTTTTATCTTTTAGTTTTTTTTTTACCCAATGCCAATATATTTGTAACGTATATAAATAAACGTTACAATATATATATAAAACAAAATAAATGTCTGCTAATATTAATAATACAATAAAATGAAACTTAAATATATTCCAAACAACGGTAAACAATTTATAATATAATATAAATAAAAACTCATAAAGAAATATTTTCAATTATATTCATAATCATTTTCAACTCAACTTTCAAAATGTTATAAATTGTTTACCTTTGTTTGGAATATATTTAAGTTTCGTTATTGTATTATTAATATTAGCGGACATTTATTTTGTTTTATTGTGTTAATGTTATGTGATTAATGGATACTAAATATATGAATAAGATATGGTTGTTTAAAGAATGGAAGAAGATGTGTTCATTTTGAAAGTTGAGTTGAAAATGATTATGAATATAATTGAAAATATTTCTTTATGAGTTTTTATTTATATTATATTATAAATTGTTTACCGTTGTTTAGAATGTATTTAAGTTTTGTTATATATATATAATTGACAAAATAGCTTGCTATGTTAATAATTCACTTGGATTAAATAATCTGCTCTCTAATGCTTTTTTTCCTTTCATTTTTTGTATTGGTGATTAAATTCATCAGTAGCTTTGTGGTATTTTATTTCACAAATATAATTATTATTAGAATCTTTTGATTTATGACTTTTTCTATTTCTATGAGTAAGAATTCTCCTATGTGATCTGCAGCTAATGTTGTTCTGTTTCTTTTTGTTAGAAATAAGATTTTTAATATGAAATATTTAACATGAACTATACATATCAAGTTTTTCACAAAAGTAAAACTCTCCATACAGTAATGCCACTCAGTACAAGCCAGAGTAATCAATGGATGCAGGAAAATTTGATCGTAAAATTTCTATCTAGTGCCTACTCAACCAATATCTCCAGATGAGTTTCTAGATTGTGGCTTTTATCAGTGAAGAGCCTTGAAAGTTGAGAACACTGCACTTCAATCATGTGATGTTTGATAGTTTCATATTATCTTTCCTAAAAGAAAGTTGATGTGTTAACATCAACAATGTACGATATACTATCTTCATTGAATTAGGAATAAGACTCCATTTCTTCATATTGAAAGACTTTTCTATTTCAGAAAAAGATGTCTTAAGAAATCAAAGTAATATTTAAATCATAAATTAATTTCATGCATTGTTTTGGAAAGATGATAAAATTAAAATTAAGCATTATAACTGATCCTCGTCAATTTTTTTTACTGAAGAACATTTTGTCAATAAATTTATGATTTTATTATATTTAAGAATTTTAGAAACTTTTAAGAGAATAGTCAAAATAAGAGTCATAAATCGCATGACCTTATCCCTCAAGTTTGTAAGGTATAAACAATGAGGATTGCTAATTCCTCTACAAGCTTTGTGATAAATGCTTAGCCAGAGCCAGCACTTAAAATATCTCTGTTAGGAACCCCTGACCATGGTTTCATGCTTTGGCACTCCTCAGAGAGGTGTCAGGGTAGGATCTAGTGTCTGAACCTACCCTGACACCTCTCTAAGGAGTGTGGGGAGGGGTTCCTAACAGAGATATTTTAAGTGCTGGCTCTGGCTAAGCATTTATCACAAAGCTTGTAGAGGAATTGGCAATCCTCATTGTTTTAAGAGAATGTCTCATTTCCAACACAGAATCATAAACTGATATTAGATCAATAAGTGTTGCACCAGCTTTTAATTTAATTTGAAAGCCTTTTTCGTTATGGGCTGCTAAAGATAAGAATTTGCTCACAGCAGTTATTTACTAGTTTAAATTCAGTCTTCTTTGTGGATGTCTATTGTTTTCATCTAAATGACAGAATCATTTTATAATCTGAATATAATCTTTTGCAAGTAATAGGCCTGAACAAAATTTTACTCCATGCTAATTTGAAGTAATGAAGGATCATAGTGTAAATTATTTATTCCATTTAACTAAGGTTAGATCAAGATTAATTTCTATGAATAATCTCCTTGTAAAGCTAGCCAGCACTATCTGACATTATAATGCAGATAATTTTAGATAGCTTTCTTATCACTAGTACATTCAATTGATGAATAATGTGCCCCTGTTTGGGGAAAAGATGTCTACATCAAATTTCTGAATATTCAATTAAATATTGCTATGGCAAATATTACTGATCCACTCAAGTCTATTCCTTCACAATGTCTTCCTGTCATTACATATATTCCTCCAACAGATATCAGAAGAGTATAAAAGGCTATTAAGCAGTTCTGGTTTGCTATAAGTTAAGATATAGTTTTATCATCTATCATTTGTTTTAAATCAATATCCCTTTTTTAGGATGTTAAACCAAAATTCTAGAATTGGAAGAATTATGGCATAAAAATGGACTTTTTAGGATGTTCTAAATATTGCATTTTCCAGATTTAAATTAGTGCTAACTAAACTCTCCATACAGTAGTGCCACTCAGTGCAAGCCAGAGTAATCAATGGATGCAAAAAGGTTTGTGCAAAAAATCCCTACCTAGTACCTACTCATCCAATATTCCCAGACTAGTTTCTAGCTTGTGGTCTTCATCACTGAGGAGCCTTAGATCTGAGAGCACTGCACCTAAGATCTTAAAATTCAATACAAACCTCCAGCAGTCACCTTTTACCTTATTAGCTAACTATAAATGTTTGTGTCCAAAATGAAAACAGCTTGTGTAAGCATAAAGAATGGTGATCATGCAATGTTTAGTGGTTTATACCAATCCTGCTCAATAGGATTATGGTGACTGTGGTTATTAAAGAACCAAAGACACCAAAAAGTGTGAATGCTGAACTGAGTTCAGATATATATGACTATACAAGCTAATAAAGTAAAAGGTGGCTGCTGGAGGCTTGCATTGGATTCTAAGATCTAGGTGCAGTGCTCTCAGATCCAACACTTCTCGCTGATGAAAGTCACAAACTAGAAACTAGTCTAGGGATATTGGATGAGTAGACACTACATAGGGATTTTATGCACAAACCTTCTTGCATCCATTGATTACTCTGGCTTGCACTTGAGTGTTGCTACTGTATGGAGAGTTTAGCCTCTGTGTAGAGAACTTGCATACGCATAAGGAATGGCAACCATGTGATGTTTTGATTTGACCCTCCTAGATGCAACTGAAGTCACATCAGAAGATTTTGGCCAACCCATAATCATTAAACCATCTGCTTCATAGATGACAATTATCAGCCATTGATATGTAAAGATGTAAACAATCTCAAAACTCTGACTTCATAGTGCAATACTTGACAAATTTATGGCTATAGCGGAAGAATTGGAGAAATTAATAAAGCTACCAGTGAATATATTTTACTTATCACCAGCATTAAAAACATGTTTAACAACAGCACAGACCTCCTTCTTTTTCTTTCGAAATATATATGACTTATAAAATATAATGTTCTTTTCTACTAAATCCAATCAAAAAGTATAATCAAAAAATATATACACTCTCTTTTTTTCTTTCCAAAAACTTTACTTTTTCCATCACCATATATATACATTTACTTGTTTACCACATTCAATGTTTTGACCATCTTATTTGTAAGAATTTTCAAAGATTTGTTTTTTTTTCTCCCAAAACTTTTTCCTTTTTTTTTTTACCTACACATTTAAAAAAAATGTATAGGTAAAAAAAAAAGGAAAAAGTTTGGGGAAAAAAGAAGCAAATTCTGAAAAATGAGTATAAATAAGGTGGTCAAAATGTTGGATGTGGTAAACAAGACATTATCATCAACCATTATAAATTCACTGCATGATGAAGGTCTCTCCAAGTTCAATTCATCTTCTCTGATCTTTATCTTCTCTTCTCCACATCAATCCTGCACACTTTCTTATTTTATCCATCCATGTCACATGTGGTCTCTTTCTGAATCTTTTACAATCTCTTGGAATCTAGTTTAAGATTTCAATTGTCTATCTATTATCATCTCTTCTAGAAATATGTCCAGCCCAACTCCACTTCAGTCTTTTAATTTTTTTAATGAGTAACACTTGTTTGTTCTTACCCATATATTGCATTTTGATCTGTTCTTGTTACTCCCAATATGCATCTCTCCATACTTCTTTGAGTGGTCTGAAGTCTCTGTACTGCTCTTCTATTAAGTGTCCAAGTCTCAGATCCATAAGTAAGAACTGGTAAGACACATTTATTAAAAACCTTCCTTTTCAAACACATAGGCATATTTCATTTTAGTATCAAGTTATTTCTACCAAAAGCACTTCAAACAAGTAAATGTATATATATAATGATGGAAAAAATAAAGTTTTTGGAAAGAAAAAAAGAGAGTGTATATATATTTTTGATTATACTTTTTGATTGGATTTAGTGGAAAAGAACATTATGTTCTTTTAGTGAATCTATTACCTGGTTGGAATTTCTGCAGATTCTTTTAAGCTAATCTGACAAAAAAGACCATATGCTAAATAAATAACAAGTTGGGTAATGATATTGTGAATGTGAGCTTATACTTTATATCACCTTTTATTTTATCTTAATTTCTATTTAATGCTTACCTTATAAACTTGGCATTTATTATGTCTTAAATAATTACTAAAATGATAAGAAAAGTTTTTAATTTGTCTTGTATCAATGTTAACATTTTTGATGGAGAAAAAAAAGCTGAAAACGAATCTTTTCTTAAGTTATAATAATATTTAGTTTTTATGAACATCTTCCACAAATTTATAGTCATGTATTAGATGTGCTTTCGATAATTCAATAAAGAGGTGGAAATTATGGCATGTGATTTCCAAGATGCATTTCTATCTGAAATAACACTTTTCAATTAGCCCAGGTCTCAAATCTCAAATATCTCCACCATCATAGTTTTTCATTGAACTGCAACAAGCTTACATATATATGCTTTGTACCAATTTGTATTTAAATATTTTTAAACTCTGTTATAGGGAAATTTTACATTTTATTTTATTAAAAAATTATAATGATTTATAAAAATTTACTAAAGGCACATGTATGAATGTGTTAAAAAGGATTAGAAACGGTTAACTGAGATTAGATAAATAATTAGTAATGTTCAAATGCATAAAAGATTCTAGAAAATTTTAGTAAATAAACAATTAATTAAAATTTTAAGCTATCTAAAATTCATTAACATTAGATTTTAATAAAATTTGTAAAAGGTTAATTACAAGGCATTGATAGTTTTTCTCATTAAAATAATTAATAACGAGTAGAATAATTGTTTGAGTATTATATATTTACAGGATTATGTTCACAATGTTTGGTCTTATGGTAAAAATGTGTTAATTTATGCTTAATTACTGCAAGGAATGTTTAGGCAAAAGGTACTGGAATTTGGAAAATAATAATAATAATTAAGTACATGATTAAATTGTAATTAAATTAATCAAAATTATTATCAGCAAAAATATTTTTTTTATTAAAATTAACATGAGACGAAATAATTCTTCTCATTTCCCATCTTTTAAATGGAAAGAAAGGGATTTATGCAGATGAGAAAAATATCTCATAGTGATTACATACTATTCTTTTTTTTTCCATTTAAATATTAAGTATAAGAATAAACTATGGTTAATATTTTTTCTTTTGGATAGTATTTGGAGACCTATCATATGTGTCATTCACACTTTGTTTTTTAGTATGGAAAATTATCCCTTTGGTGCTGTCCAAAACTATAGATATCTTCCTGTACATCTCTAACTGAATATTGATTTTCAACTTGCCTAAACTTGTTGACATTGGTAGTGCTGGAGTGGGGTGATGGTAATCTCTGACTAATGCTTACTCTCTTTTAACTACTATTGTGCTTTTTATTTTCCACTTTTCCTATCAGTAATTTTCTCCTGCATTACCTTTAAATGAATTTATCTTAAGGAATCAGTTGACGTCTCCTTGCTATGACTTTGGTTTTCAGATTTGATTTTTCCTTATAACACAGTTCACTAATATCTAATGCCATTGTTTTTCAATATTCTTTAATTTTAATCTTTTGTATCATTTTTTTCTACTGTGTGTTCACATCTGTCTTCTGCTTCTTTTTCATGTCTTAAATTTTTGTTTCTTATTGAACTTTCATGCTCTCTGTGAATCTATACTTTTCAAGTTTCTATTCATCAGTTTCCATTTAATCCTGGATTCTGTACTTGTCCTATTACATCTTTTTTATTTTAGTGATCCCTCTTTTTTACTATTTAATCTATTCTTTCAGCTCTCTGTACATAATAGATAACCTGTGTTTTCTTGTCCTGCTTTCTTATTATTTTCACTATTTATTTTTTTACTATTTTCTATTCTTTTTTGATCAATTTCCTTCATTTTAATCAATACCTTTTGCTTGCTTTCTATTTTTGTCCTGTTCTTTCTTTTTCTATTTTCAATATCATTTTTTTTGTTTATTTTTTTAATCTTTTCTGATCATTTTATTTTATTTTAATTAATTTTTTTTTATTGCACTCTATTTTTTGTCCTGACCTTTTTTATCTTCTCTCATGGTTCAAGTAATACTCTGGATAGGTTCCTGACTACTCTGGTTTATTATTTTAATTGTCTATTTCTTTTTTCTGAATGCTTTCTTTTTTCCCACTCTTCTTTGATTATCTCTTATTGTTGTTTATCAGTTTAATTTTGCTCTCTTTTTATTATCTTGTTTTCTTTGTTGATCACTTTCTTTTATTTGTCTGAACTGTCTTCCTTTTTCTTTAGCAGAGTTTGCCGTATCTGGACTTGACCAATTGATATTTATTTTTACATAAAGATTATCTTCTATCGCTTCCCGGCCGACGCTTTGACATATATATAAAGATTCTCTCCTTTGTTTTGTTTTTTAATTTTCTTTAGTTATACCCTAATTATTGGAAAAAGTCCTTTGTTTTTCGTTTTTAAATATTTGAAACAGATAAACTTTTATTTATACTTCAATTTGAAAAACACATTTCATTTCTTTAGATAAAGAGAGAGAGAGAGAGAGAGAGAGAGGGAGGGAGGGAGAGAGAGAGAAATTCTTTTAATTCATAACAATTTTTTTTTTAAATGTCAATACCTTGTTTCTTTCTTTTGATAATTGATAAATATTTTTTTAAATATTCTACTTCTCTCTCTTTTTCTTTTTTTTTTAACAAAAAACAAAATTAAATAAAATTATTGAAGAGAGTAAAAAATATTTATTCCCCCCCTCCCCTTTTTATGCAACTATCTCTAACACATTAAATAAACATATTGTTATTAATATTTAATATGTATTGACATTTTAATGCAAGCAAATATTTTAATAAGTTGACTAATTGTAATCTAACTAAACTTTTTAATAAGTAAGCTATCTTGAAATTAACGTAAAAAGAAGTAATTCTTTTCAATATACGTATATGTTTAATTTCAAACCCTTAACATTTTAGAGAAAATTATTAAAAACATTTCTTAAAAATTTGAATATCAATGAATTGATTTGGTACTTTGGGATTAGCGCTGTGACGTAATAATTATTCTAATCTTGCGTGAAGTATCTCTTTAGGTTTAGCAAACGTTATCTTTAAAAGACTTTTTGAATTCAAGTTAATTTTAAAAAAATATGAATACGGATATAAATAAAAGATTTTAATTAAATAATCTGAAAGTCGAAAATTGCTTTTGTTTACTAATTTTTTAATCCAAAATTTTATTTATATCTTATTCCTAATAATTTTTTTAAATTAACTTGAATTCAAATTTTTTAAATATAAAGTTCGTATTCATAATAATTTTTTAAAATTTAGTTGAATTCAAAAACTCATTTTTTTAAATATAAAGTTTGCTAATCTTTAAAAAAAAAACTAAAGTTCTAAAATAATTTGCAGTAGAATAATTATGGCTGATCGATTACGTCATAGCAATGCTAATCCCAAAATACCATTGATTTTTTTTGTTGTTGTATATTGTATATAGCATACTACCTTTTAATTAAAAAAAATATTGCAGTCCATGATTATACATGTTCATGATTAAATAATGTCATGAACTGGAAATTTGTAAATGTATAAACTCAAAAGCCACTTTGATTTTTATTTAAATAAATTGCTTTTTAACATGAAAGGTATTGTGATATAGTTGACACTCCTGTATGGAGAGTTTACAACTCTTGTTACATTTCTATTAATTGAAAAAACATGAATCCCATGAAATATCAGTTTGTTTTACTTTTATAAGTTTACCACCTCAATAAAGAAAAAAATCTTTAAAAGTAAGCAATTAGTGGTTGATTCCAAATGCTTTCATGAGTTTCAGGTCACAACTAGTAATATAGTGTACAAAATACAATAGGTAACGCATTTGAATTGCCTGTATAACATGACTTGATTTTCATAATAGTGTCTAGAGTAACCAACTATGTGGATGTATAATATATATGTGTGAATGTAAATAAAGATTATTTGTAATTACATGCAGACAATCCATGAACAAATTTATTGAGTTACTCTAGAAAATCTGCATATGCTAATCATATCAGTTATGCAAATGAGAAACAATTATGCTTAAATGGGCTCATATAAAAACTCTCGCAAGGATTGATATGTATGTGCAATGAAAGAAAAACAGAACTATAATGATCTGTGAAAAAGCATGATAAATGCAAAAATGATTTGCATATTACAGTGCCAGCTGATTGTCTGCATAATGATGATATATTTTATCATTCTAACATAAATATACATTGCAGTTATACTCAAATGGATGTGTGGAGGACTTTCTTCAATTAAGACACACTGCAATAGATTATTAGATTATATTTATTTACTGAGCATGAGCTGAAATTGACACACATATGTAGAACCTTATTAATAGACTGTAAAGATGTGTTAGGAAACTTCTATTTGTGTTCTACTCATTATTCTCTTCCTATTTTGTTATTGATATTAACGTTCTGATTATTTATTAAGCAGATAGAAAGTATGTGATTAAATAGAAAATGACTTTAACCTTTATCTTATGTGCCTTCCACATTCATAATAGTCAAACAATGCAGTTTTTTGACTATAGAGGGACCTCTCAAACCTCGACACATGAGAGCAACTTTATAAAGATAAGAATGGCTGTCTTCCCTTTTAACCTAAATTCATACTTATATTAACTTGCTACACATCACAAGATTTTACATAAGTTAATTTGTGAAGGAAATAGTGGGCTTAAAAAAGTAAAGATGCTATGACATAAACTTTATAATTGTTAAGAAGAAGATTAAAGAGTTTGCTTGGATTGTATTAATATTTTGCATCGCATAACCAAAAAAAAAATGCTTCATGCCCTCAAAGCATGATGCTTCTGATTGGGCTATATAAATGGGAATTTAAGCTAAAGATAAGGCAGCTGTTCTTATCTTTATAAAGTTGCTATCTTGCGTTGAGATTTGAGAGGTCCCTCTATAGGTGACATGTCAAACTGGCAGCCCATGGTCCACCTGCAGCCCTCGTCATGATTTTTCATGGCCCGTGGCTACAATGCTATGCAATGAAATAAAAAACAGTATGATATGTTGCAAACAATAAATTAATTTTAAAAACCTTTTAAGAAACAAACTTTTACATTTAATTACATGAACTGAAATATATACAATAATTGTTGGCTACATATATAGCTAATTTATAATTCTCAGTTATAGCTAAATATTTTTGGCAACATGCTTTTATGATGATAAAGCATTTGAGATATGATGAACACCAAAGCTGGGAACATTAATAATGTGCTGCTGTGCTTCCGAGAACATAAATTCCAGCAAAACTTTAGCCAGCTATTCATGCTACCAACATAGAAATTCTATCTGCAGATGTTGGGTTTTTCTTAGAATTATAACAAAAGGCAGTTGTGCTAATTTCTTTATCCTGGTCAGTGTGTTAAAAATTTGTAGGTTGTTTTCTTTTATAACTCATTCAAAAATTGTAAATAAATGTAGTTGCAATTTTTTTAATTTTTAAAATTTAAAACTAAATCCCTATTTTTATTACAGAAAATGTCACTTCCAACACTAAATAAAAAATGAAAGATTGATGACGAGGGAAGAAAATTTTAAAAGGGTGGGAACTGAACTATTTTTGTGTGGAAGTGAACAATAAGATTATGTGCTTAATTTGTAAAGAAACGACTAGTGTTTCTAAAGAATACAACATTAAGCAACATTATATCACTAATCACGAAGAACAATTTTTATGTTTTAAAGGAAAAATAAAAGAAGAAAAATTAAAAACAATGAAGAAATTTGCAAGTAAGAAGTGCTTACAACATTCATGAAAAGTAATGAAGAATCAGTAATAAGAGCTAGTTATGAAATAAGCTATTTATTAGCAAAGCATTCAAAATCATTCACCAATGGTTCCTTAATCAAGGAATGTATGATAAAAGCTGCCGAATTTGTCTGTCCAGAAAAGATACAGGCATTTCGAGACATCTCATTATCAAGTAATATGGTGGCAGATAGAATTATTGAAATAGCAGATGACATCACTTCATAATTATAGAAAATATCTAATAAAATTTAGTTATTTTCAATTATGATTGATGAAAGTACAGATATAAGAGATGTTGCACAAGTTACTGTTTTTTTTTCATGGTTGCGATAGTAGCATGAGGATCACCAAAGAATTGTTTGAATTCATCCCTCTTCACCGAACTGTTGTTGTTGGTTAAGATATTTTTGATGGAGCATTTAAAAAAAGTTAACTTACCTCTTGACAAGCTTGTTTCTGCGTTAACTGATGGCACTAAATCAATTACGGGTAAAACTAAAAGTTTTGTGTCATAACTAACAAGGAAATTACAAGATAAGTATCAAGATAAACTGAAAATCAAAGCTTTTCATTTAAAATTATTAAAAATGGACCAAGTAGTTAAAACAATTACAAAGATAGTCAACTTTATTCACTTGAGAGCACTTAACCATCACCAATTTATTTCAATCCTTCAATATTTAGAATCCGAATTCAAAGATCCTCCCTATTACACAGAAGTTCATTGGTTGTCCTGCCACAATGTCCTAAAGAGCTTCTATCTGCTTTTCAAGGAAATAATATTATTATTTGAAATGAAAGATGAAAACAATGAAAATATATCGGTTATAAAAGACCCATTGTGGGGGTACAAGACAGCATTTTTAACAGATATTACAGGCCATCTGAATAATCTTAATATTACATTGCAAGACAAAGATCAATTGATAACAAACAGGTACAATGCAGTTGCAGGCTTTGTACAAAAACTGAATTTGTTTAAAAATCATTTGCAAAAAAACATTTTGATGTAGTTTCCTATGTGTGAGCAGTTAAAAGCACAAAATCAAAGTTGCTCGTTTTCAGAATACTCTGCAAAAATTGAGAAAAATAAAAAACGAATTCAAGGAGCTAGAAGAAATTTTTTCTTTTCAGCGAACCGTTTGCATTTGAAGTTGAAAAAATCGATTTCCAGAATGATTCGATTTTAAAAAACAAATATTGAGAAGTAGGAACTCCCCAAATATATTTCTATTTAGGTGAAAGATACTTGGAAATTTAAAAAAATTGCTGCACAAATTTTATGCTTTTTTTGGACGTACGTATTTATGTGAGCAATTATTTTCATGCATGAAATTAATAAAACAGCTTACAGATTAAGATTAACTGATAAACGTCTATCTGCCATAATGAAAATTGTTTGTTCTCAGTTTTTGAATCCAGATATTAGAAAACTAGTAGGAGGAAAACGCTGGCAAGTTTCCGGTAAAAACAATAAATTGTAGTTTTATAAATATGTAATCAAATCAAATAAAAGCAATACCATTATTGAACTGAATTTACTAAACTACATAATATGCTTTAATTACCCACCTATATTACTGCATTCTTACTTCAAAATAAAATTTTTAAAAAATTTGTTATGTGATGTGGCCTGTGAAAACCTTACCAATCACATTAAATGGCCCTTGAATGAGTTCGACATGCCTGCTCTATAGTCAAAAATCTACATTAATTGACTATTATAAACATTAAAGGCACATATGATAACGGTTAAAGCTTTCTCTATTTTATTGATAATAAATAAATTTATTTTGTTACCATAAAGTTATACTTAAATTTATTTATAAGTTACCATTGCTTCTAGATTGGTATTAAATTTATACTATCATTACATAGCACTAGGTAAGTTGAAATTAAAAAAAAAAAAAACAACCAGAATCCTTATTTAACCAGTCTGTACAATTTTGCATCTTCTATGATTATTATTTTGAATCCCTTGAACTTTTCTTTTGGGGATTATTTTGTCACACAAAAAATGTTTATGCATTTGAGAATTTTAAGCTTTTGGGGGGCCCATTCCTTTTCCCTAAGTAGTAATAGACAGGTTAGATCAATAAAAGTGGCAACAGATTTTAATCTCTTTTAAAGGTCTTTTTCTAAATAGTCTTTCATAAAATTTAATAATGGCAGCATTATTCTGGTCGAAATCTAATCTCTTCTAAAGATGGAAGTTTCTTAACAATTGTCATTCTTATTAAATTAATTAAGGTAGTTTTTTTCAAAATGTTTTAAGGAACACATAATAACATTGCACAATAATTTTCTGCATTTTTGTTAGCATTATTTTAGATCTACAGTCATTACACACACTTTAATAAATGTTGTGAGGATATGATCAGTTGATAAGATTCGAATTGGCATTACAATGTCACCATCTTATTTTTCATAAAGAAAAGTCAAGAATCAAAATAGGAAAGATTTAAATCTGGATTTAGATTTAAATAAGACTTATTTAAGAATGAAGAATTCATTACTGAGATTGACAAAACTTAGAAAAATGACTAGAAAAGACTGATAATATGTAGAGTTATTTGTGCTTTGATAGAATTATTTGTTTTTTGTGTGGGGGAGGGAGTGGACACTTGTATATATATATAATAGAAATATTGCATGAAAAGTTGCAATTAATTTCTTCTTCAGGAATGGAAAAGTGAATCACATATTGTTATTTTAATTATTGCAGATAAAGAATAAATAAAAATGTTTGTATAATTTGTTACAATGGAAAAATGGAAATGAGAATGATTTATTAACAGTTTCTGCAAATTACATCGTGTGTGGGTGTGTTTTTTTCAAAGTGTTAGTTAACTCTTTATTGACTACAAAAAAGAGTATAACATCCTGTAGTTAAAGATGAACAGATTATTTATGATAAACTTATGAGATAGATTCAAGTTATTATACATTATTTATTTGGTGGTGATTTGGAGTGTTCTCTCCACCATTTTGAATTCTAAGGACCATCCAAAACCAACACTGACACATCTATGCGATAAATGACCAAATAATCCACATGTTGTCAGTGATGTTTTTGGGTGATTTTTAGAATTCAAAATGGTGAAGAGCATACTATAAAACCAGTACTAGATGTGATATGTTGGATTATTTCCATCATCTATAAGTGAATGTTGAATTATGTAGAAAATTTTAAACTTTATTTAAACTTTCCAAATACAAATAACTTGTTAGTAATAACACACAAATAGACAACACAGGTTAGTAACTACACAGTATTTCGAGTAATATTATTCTCCACTCTTCTTCAGGTGTTGCTGGACTATATGCACAGTGACAATATTCACTTAGAAGTTGAACTCACACCTTTGGATTCTTGAATATCAAATTTAGAGCAAAATGCTCTACCAACTGAGTTATTCTGTAAAAGGCAGCATATAGTAGAAATTTGATATATTTATATATGAGGGTTGGTTCAAATCCTCCTAAGACCTTCAAAATTTTTTTAATGAGCAAGTCTAATTAATTTTTTTATATTATTATTATTATTATTATTATTATTATTATTATTATTATTATTATTATTATTATTATTGTTTAATAGTTTTCCTAAGAGGAACACTGGGTTGACTTATAGGATTATTTACCATTGTCATATGAGCAGCTTTCTTGAATTTTCTTCTATGCATTTTTCCCTTTTTATCCAATATCTTTCCCACTTGAGCATATGGTCATTAGTACATACATGATCTGCAATGGTAAACACATTTGTTTTTTCCCTTTTAACCATTAGTTTATGCTTCTTCAATTGCTGTTCAACAGGGCAAGAGGTCTCACCAATGTACTTCCTTCCACATTCACATGTTATTTCATGAAAGAAAATTCAAATGGTAAATAAACATGTAAGTCTTTCTCTTAGGAAAAATAATAATAATAATAATAATAAGAAGAAGAAGAAGAAGAAGAAGAAAAAGAAGAAGAAAAAGAAGAAGAAGAAGTAATTAGCCTTGCTCAAAAAAAATTGAAGGACTCAGGAGGATTTGAACCAATCCTCATATATAAATAAATCAAATTTCTACTATATGTTGCCTTTGACAGAATAGCTCAGTTGGTAGAGCATTTGCTTTAAATTCAATATTCAAGAATCTAAAGGTGTGAGTTCAACTTCTAAGTGAATATTGTCACTTTGCATATAGGCCAGCAACACCTGAAGAAGAGTGAAGAATACTACTACTTGAAACACTGTGTAATTACTAACCTATCTTGTCTATTTGTGTGTTATTACTAACAAGTTGTGGCCAGCAACACCTGAAGAAGAGTGGAGAATAATATTATTCAAAACATTGTATAATTACTAACCTGTATTGTCTATCTGTGTGTTATTACTAACAAGTTGTTTGTATTTGGAAAATTTAAATAAAGTTTATAATTTTCTATACATTCAACATTCACTCATAAATGATGGAAATCACATCGAATAATATACCCTCATTACAAACCTTCAGACAAATATAAATTAGTACCTTTCTTAAGGGTTAGTCTGGACATGTGGACTTTGGGACAAATTATACCAGAAGGAGGAAGAAGATTTTGATGACAGAAAGTATTGCCCAAAAAATGCAGAAGTCTGAGCAAACAAGATTATAATTTTGAAATACTAAAAGCTTATGATTTTTAAATACAAATTTTATTACAATATATGCCTGTAACCACATGTTGAATAAATGTTTTAAAGCTTATAATTTCTAAAATATGGCAGCTGAAAGAAAAATTGGCTGAAATTATTAATTTTGCAATTAATTGGATTTTTTCTTACCAGAAACTGATGTTGCATACTTCCTTCATTACATGTAGTTAGAAAAAAAATGGAGATAAGAAAAAAATAGCATTGTTCACATTTGATCTCCTGACATGGATATTGGATCTACACTTGATCACATGAGGTTCTTATGGGCTCTTGAAATTGATACAAATCTATATATCTATTTATATAATTTTTTTATCTGTTAACATCGAAATGACTTTTGCCATCGACCAATGAACACAGAAATGTTTAAAAAAATATTTACAGATTTTAATAATTTTTTATTTCAAATATAAAAGTGGTATTGGTTTTTAAATAAGATAAACACTAACCTTTTCATCATTGGTAGCTAGCATTATCATCTTTGAGAAATTTAATAAATAAATTTTTCTTATTTAGATTCTTTTTATCTATCTTCCAGCTAATAACGATCTGTGAGAAATGAAGCACATAACATTACTCACTTTGGTAAGAAAAAATCTGACTTATTAATTGTAAAATTAATATTCTTTACTTTAGACAAATATCTTTTGGGCTAATATTAAGATAGCACCCAATTTATTATTAATTGTAGAATTAATATGCTTTGACAGTTTCTACATTTATTTAACATGTGATTATGGGCATATATTATAATAAAATTCTTATTTACAAATTATAAGCTTTTAGTATTTCAAAATTATAAGTTTGGTTTGATCAATTTTAAATTTATTTAACATGTGGATTATTTAATGTCATTTATCACTTGAATGTGTCAGTGGAGGTTTTGGGCAGTCCTTAGAATTCAAAATGGTGGAGAGCGCACTCTAAATCATCACCATCCATTTCCTATGTCGTTAAGGTATTATCTTGATATCAATTGGAAAAGCATCAGTAACTTTAAACTCAAGTACAAGTTTGAGGTAACAAAATAGATTTATTAAATATCAATAATAAATAGAAAAATAATAAAGAGTACAAATATGCTTTTGTATGTATGTCAATTTGTATACACATGCAGTAAGTAATTATAATCTATTAGTCTTACGTCTTAATTGAACAAAGTTTTTCACGCATTAATTCTGGTATGACGGCAATATATGCTATGAGCGATAAAGTAGGACTATGGTAATTATCATATCAACAGAATTCAGACAAGCTGTTGCTGATGTAATATGCGAAACCTACGCATAAGTATGACGCGTCATTACACACATTCGCAAATAAGTCTTACCTGGGAAAGGGGGATACGAATCCATTTTAGCATAATTATTCATTATTTTTATAATTGTTATGATTAGCATATGCAGATTTTTTTAGAGTAGCTTAATAATAATGAGATAATTTATTCATATACTGTATGCACATATTCACATAGTTAAATAATATTTATTTACATTCGTGTATTTTCTTATTATCTGACAATCCATAATTAAAACATATTAATGCAATATATATATATTTAAAAAAGTTCTATGCTAGCTTAGAAAACATTTTCATGATTAATCTTTTCCGAAATGTATATACTTTTTTTTTCTATTTCTATTATATATATTTGATAAGTACAAATATGGTTTTTAAGGTGTTTTTTTTTTCACTTTCTCTCGTGAAATCGTAATTTAATTTATATCTTTTTAAAAATCAGGATTATATTTTTGTTAAAAGAAAAGACAAATTTATGGTAAAATATATTTGAGGGTCTATTATTTTTATTTCCAATAATAATATAAAATCTTTTTTTTTTAGTGAAATTGTTTTGTTTTCGTTACTGAATTAATTAACATATTAAAGTTACTATCTTTGAGTTTTCATTTATAGGAACACATTTATTGCTGCTGGTGAACGGCTTCAAACCACATATGCATTCCACACATTCACACTTAGAGATATGGAATAGATACATTAATGCATTCACAAATTAAAAAAAATAACTGGAGAGAGGTAATCTCTGATCATAGGTCATGAACAGTAATATATTTGTAGGTCTATTGTTTTGAAGTATAAAATCATTGTTTTTTAATAAAATGTTCATACCAACATTCATTTCCGAAATGGTTTAGCACATGAAAGTTTCCTCTTTAAGATTTGTTTATAGAGATATATATTTATTTACTAGGGTAAATATGAAAAATAAAGTAATGTTCAATGGATTTTTTCAAAAGATGAAAATAAAGATTAATTATGATGAATTAGAAGAAGCTTAACAACGACATATACCTTGGTCAGCTTATTATTATAGTTGAAAACATAATGAATGAAATTAATCATAGAATTAAACATGGATGGAATACTTTGGGAAGAAATAACTTAATATTAAAAGAAAATATGCCTATGTGTTTTAAAAAAGGTTTTTTAATAAATGTGTTTTACTAGTTCTTACTTATGAATCTGAGACTTGGACACTTAATAGAAGAGCAATACAGAGACTCCAGACTACTCAAAGAAGTATGGAGAGATGCATGTTGGGAGTAAAAAGAAGAGATCTAAAATGCAATATATGGGTAAGAGAATAAACAGGTGTTACTCACATCATTAAAAGAATTAAAGAGACTGGAGTTGGGCTGGACATACTTCTAGATGAGATGAGAATAGATAAACAGTTAAAATCTTGAATGGGATCCCAATAAATTGTAAAAGATCCAGAAAGAGACCACATGTAAGACGGATGGATGAAATAAGAAAGTGTGTGATGTAGAGAAGAAAGACTACAGATCAGAGAAGATTAGTGGAACTTGGAAATACCTTTATTCTGCAGTGGATTAATAATGTTTGACAATGATGATGATACTTATTTATACTGATAAGTGGCTCTGAAATGAGGTAATTTTGAGCTTTAGAAAAAAAGTGGAGAAATCAGGAGAACTCATTCATTATTATTCATAAATCTAAAGGTCCATTTTTGTTTACCAGCAAAAGCTCAAGAAGAGAGAAAAATTGACAAAGAAGAATTCCAAGAAACAGCTCACATGATAATGGCAAATAACCCCTTAAGTCAACTTAGTATGATCATTCATAATATTTGGAAGTCATCATTAACCTTGCCTTTAGAAAAAGTGAAGAAATTATGAAGATTCTCATAAGTAAATATATGAAATTTCTATTGACTTATTGCCTTTGATGAAATTTCTTAGTTGATTAGAACATTATCTTAAAATAGATATTTGTGAAGTTAAAAATCCACATTTGATTTTTGAGCTAATTGACACTGGTCAAGTTGGCACCATTATCACAAGAAAGTATAATACCTCTCAAAATGGTACTTTATATATGTACTATTCCTATCAGTTGAATTCTATGATTAATTTCATCCATTACAATCTTATCTATATTAATAATCTGACCAAAATATTTGCAGTCATCAACTTCTAATTCATAATTATTGATCTTCATCTTCTTATGAGAAAATCTGTTAAACATTAGTTTAGCAGTCGGGGTATGGAGACAGAGGAAGCTAAGATTCTTTTTGATTATAGACCCAGCTGCCATTTGATGATAACCTTTTATGTAGGTACTTACAATTGTAGGTTAGTTTCAGGGGAAGGATGATCACATGAGCTGAAAAACTGTCAAATATTAAAAGGAAAGTTAAAGGACTTTGTGAAGTTTGAAGAAAAAGAATGGACATGGAAGCGCATTCATTATAAATAAAAAGAATAATGACATTGTAGAAATTGATATTATATCAGGCAGTAGCAAGACTAATTATTCAAATTAATGGAAGATATCAAAGGCAGTTCTCATTATGATGGAAAAGTAAAGAACATTTATATGAACATAGAAAATGCTTTTGTTCAGACCAAACAACATCTTAAAATTTAATAGAATTTGTAAATGGCTGGAAGAGGAAAGTGCAGTTAATAATTTTGGTTAGGAAAATAGAAAAGAGAGAAAGCACAGACTTGTAGAGTTTACAGATAGAAAAATAAAAATTTGCATTATAAATTCTTTCTTTGAGAAAAAAGCTAAATGGATAATGTCATAGAATCATATTTGGATTACATTTTGACTAACGAAAAGTGCATATATCAAAATGGTAATATCCTTAACAGATTCAACACAGAAAGTAATAGTCAAATAATGAGATTAAGATATTTTCAACACTAAAAGTAATCATTGATTAGGGAGATGAAAAATATGGGTTACAAAAAGCAATGTTAATAGTTAATATTCATAATGTTCACAAACATCCAATGAACTTAAATTAGAACTTCATTTTAAAATATTAAAAGGTTTTGAAGATAGTTCAGATGTGAATGAAATCCATAAGAATATAAATGATGCATTATTAAAAACTTCATAAAAGATAGCTGGTATAAAAAGCAGTAATTTCTATCAGAAATTTTTTTACTGAGGCAAGTCCATTTAAAAAGAAATTTATTTAAAATAGTCCATTAAGAGGAATTCTATATCTAGAGTTCTGTAAAATGCTACACACATAAAGGTTAATAATTATGTAGGAAAATGTAATTGTGAATTAGCATGAAAAGCTATAGAAGTAGATAAAAAGTCATTTCGGATAAATTTGAGGAATAATGGAACCACATCCCTATGCTTTGTTTCGGCAACCTCTGGAAAAATATCTAGCACTTTCCAGAGCAACATTAAAAAGTTGTATAAATCAATTCTTTAATTTTAAACCACAAAACATCACATGATCACCATTTCTTATGCTTAGTCAAGCTGTTTACTCAGGGGCTAAACTCTCCATACACCAGTGCAACCCAGAGTAATCAATGGATGCAAGAAGATTTGTGCATAAACTCTCAATCTAGTGCCTACTCATCTAATATCCCTAGATGAGATTTTAGCTTGTGGCTTTTATCAGTGAGGAACTTTGGATCTAAGAGCACTGCACCACGGTAATGCTTCCAGTGCAAGTCAGAGTAATCAATAAATGCAAGAAGGTTTGTGCATAAAATTCATATCCAATGCCTACTCATCCAATACCCCAGACTAGTTTTTTATCTTTTGGTTTTCATCAGTGATGAGCCTTGGATCTGAGAGCAGGAGCAGTGCTCTCATTTCCAAGGCTCCACACTGATAAAAACCAAAAGCTAAAAACTGTATTGGATGAGTAGGCACTGGATAGATATTTTATGCACAGACCTTTTTGCATCCATTGATTAATCTGTCTTGCACTGCGGGTGCTACTGCATGGAGAGTTTAGCCTCTGTGTCAATTCTTTGATGTTATATAGTCAACAATTCCAATTTTTTAGAAAATATCATCATAAGATTATGCCATCGGACATTAAAGCCAGCCTTTTTCTTTATATACTTTTATGATTTTATCCACTTTCAAGAGCTGTTGACCAAAATTTGACCAGAAGGTATTTCATTTCATACCTTGAGCATAAGAAGCAATCAGATTATGAGTATATTGTTAAAACAGCTGGAAATTCATGTATAGATGACTAATAATATACCACAGTCAAATAGCTTCATATGGTCCTATAAAAAGATTTGTTCTGAATTTGTCACACAACCTCAGCAGAGTGACTGTTTAATCCATTCAATGATATCTTTTCTTTATCAGAAATTTAAAATATCCCAGGAAATGGAAGAAAAAATATTCATTATAAGTAACCACATTAAGTGGGTGCCAAATCCAGAAAAAGTTGTTAGGTCTATCTCAAGATTATTTTCTAATTTAGATTGAGGACTGCATGGAGTGCCACTTCAAAAATTCTTAAGATTATGGGTGGAAGAATGAACAATGACAATATTAATCCTATTGTTACTCAGTTAAATTATTGTAATCCTAAAAAATTAGATGAACCAGATTATCATGTGTGACTTGAAGCCTTTCAACGCATTACAGAGATCAATAAAAATATAGAGGAGATTGATGATGATTTTTTTTATCTTTGATCATTTATAATTGTTTCCATTTTATTATAAAGTCAAATAATTTAGCATTGAAGAATAATTCTTTGTTTATTCTTCAGTTGATGATAGAAAAGTGAAGAAGCATTTAAAGAAACCACAATATTTCATTTCATTGTAATACAGGTCTTGTTGGCAGAAATTAAAAACAAATTGACTGATAAAAATGATATGCATTGAAATTAATTTATTACACTTTGTGCTGCAATCATTCGTTCTTATTGTAATTATTCTTTATTTTAAATGAAATGGTTCCTTTGACTTTCAGCAATATTGATGTTGATTTTTTTGAGAATATCAAACATATTCAAATGGTTCAGCATGGAAAGGCATTGCATCATATAGCATGGATACATGAGAAAAGCTCTCATAGTCTTAATATTTTGATGACCTATATAATGCCATTAGTTAAAACATTTTTGATCAATCCTGAATTGAACAAGTAAAATCTTACCATTGTAAAAGGTCTTGATACAGTAATGGGATGATGTGGTGTGATTATTGTCGCTTATCTTTAAACAAAGTCAAGAATATCTCAGCAATTATGCCCAGATAAACCTGTTAGCCACTTTATTTTCCATTCCCCACTCTAAGTCTTCCCATATTCTGCTCCATCCCATTTCCACAACATAATCTTTGTCAACTCTATAATCTTTATATCTAAATCCCCTTTATCTTTTCCCAAACCCAGCATAAAAACCAATAATTCACTTTCTGTATAATCACTTTTTTCATATTTATTCTTCCATAACTTCATTATATGTACCCTTTCTGTTTTCAAGCATTTACATTCAATTAACAAATGCCTAATATTTTCTATTCCTTCCTTACCTAATTTACAAAATAAATCACCCATTTTTTCATTTACATATATATTCTCTTGTATGTGATGTGATGTGATGTATTTGGCTTCTCCTTAAATGAAGTCAAGAATATCTCAGCAACTATGCCCAGATAAACCTGTTAGCCACTTTATTTTCCATTCCCCACTCTAAGTCTTCCCATATTCTGCCCCATCCCATTTCCACAACATAATCTTTGTCAACTCTATGGCCTTTAAATCTTAAATCCCCTTATCTTTTTGCAAACCCAGCATAAAAACTAATAACTCATTTTTTGTATAGTCACTTTGTTCATATCTATTCTCCCATAACTTCATTATCTGTACCCTTTCTGATTTCAAGCATTTACATTCAATCAACAAATGCCTAATATTTTCTATATCTTCCTTACACAATTTGCACGCTAAATCACGCATAGTTTTCCATTTACATGTATATTCTCTTGTTGCTAAAGATCCCATTTGAGCCTTAAACAATAAACTACTTTCCTTACTATTATCATAAATTAACTCGCTTCCAATATTCCGTTTACTTCTATATATATTTAAACTCTTCTTACCCTCCATACTACTTCTCCATCTCTCCAACTCCCTATTTTTTGTTAATGCTTCTATTCTTTTATCCCATTCCTTACCACTATAACACTCAACAATCCTCCTAACACAATCATCCCACCTTTTATACAAGTATACCAATATAAATTCTTTATCCAAATCTTTTGTATACCACATTACCTTTCTCACCCATCTTGTTACCTGCCCTTTACTCATAACCCAATTAAACACTATTTTGGCTATTCTTTTACTATCCATAAACTGCAACCTACCAAACATTTTTATTTTACTTTTTGCATCTCTCATATAGAAACTTGACCATCCCATTTCTCTTTCAATTGCCTCCTTTGCTGTCCACATCTCTGCATCTAATGCATGTCTTCCTACTTCCCTTTGTACTTTCTCTAAATAATCTAAAATCCTTTTACTAACACATAATGCATCATTACCATATGTTAACCCTGCTACTGCAATTCCCTTCCATACGGTTCTAGCTACATCATGTTTATTATATGAAAATACTGTTAGTTTCTTTACCAAACCTTTTCTTTGCTTCATTTATCAATTTTTTCTCCCATTCAACTAAGCAATTTTCCTGATTACATAAGATGATTCCCAAATACCTATATCTATCCACCACACTTAACTTTATATCCCCCAATAAAAAAACTACATTCTCTCTTTCCCCAGTATTAACCATCATTATATTTGATTTTTCTTCACTAAATTTAATCCCCATCTCTTTACCCACCCTTGCACATGTCCTCAACATAATATCCATATCTTCTCTTCTTTCTGCACATAAAAAGATATCATCTGCAAAAAAAAGATCTGACAAAGTATATATTGCTTTGCCATCTATTAATGGTATCTCTACCCCTCTTCCTAGTCTTTCTATTGCTTTCTCCATTTCACTCAAAAACAACAAAAACAAAATCGGTGACATAGGGCATTCTTGCCTTAATCCCACTCCATTTTTAACTTTAACTGATTCTATATCCCCTAATTGGTAAGTATAATAATAATTATTTTCATATAATTTCTTAATAATATTTACTAAAGCATCATCCATTCCCAAATTGGCTAATCTTAGCCATAATCTATTTCTATTTACTCTATTATATGCTTTCTCTATATCTATAAAACTCATATATAATGATCTACCTGAATTCCTACTCATCTCCATAAGTTGTGTAACTACAAACAAACTATCTCCTATACGCCTATCTGACCTAAAACCTCCATGCATTTCCCCCACTACATTATTCTCTTCCATCCATTTTACAACTCTTCCAGCTACCATATATGCGAAAACTTTATATAAAACTGATGTTACCACTATTGGTCTACAATTATTTAACTTTCTATGATCCTTACCCTTTTCTTTAAATAATAATCTTATTCTTGTATTACTCCAACCTCCCAGAAAAACTGTCTTCTGCACCATCCTATTAAAACATGATAACAACTTTGCTTTTGCTCTGTGCCCTAAATTCATTACCATCTCTGCTGCCCATCCATCTAAACCTCTCACCTTTCCACTTTTCAATCTCTTTCCTGCCTCATTCAATTCATTTTTTGTGAACCTAATATTCCCACTACTAACTGCTTTCATGTTTTCTATCACTAATTCCTTCACATCTAACATCTTTTCTATATCCATAACATATCTATTTAAGATTTTCTCTAGCTTGCCTCTAGAGCTACATTCTATTCCCTCATCATCTATTAATACTATCTCTCTTTCCCCTACATTTCTCCTTTTAATGTAATTCCAACATTTTTTACTCCCATCTCTTCCACCCTTATTAATATCCTCCAACAATTTATTATTTAACTTCATCCTCTCTCTATAATTGTCCATTTTAACTAGCTTCTTCTTTTCTAAGTACTTTCCCCATTTAGCATTGATATCATTTTCACTTTATTTATTCTTAATAGCACACTTATATTCTCTGCATGCTTTTTTCCTCTTTTTTTACACTTTTACTAACTCTCATTTTTTTATTACTTTTTTATTCTTCTTCATATTCTCGACTAAAACCCTATTTGCCACTTTTTCTACTTCACCACACCAGTCCTTATACTTATCCCCAACCAATTGCTTCATGGTTTCAACTTTTATTTTATACTCTTCCAACTTATTCTTATCATTCACTCTCCATCCACATCTTTCACTATTATTTCTACCTTTATTTTTATCCTCCATCACATTACTAACCATTTCTATTACAATAAAGTTATGATCACTATTACACACTCTCTCTTCATTATCAAACACCTTAATTTTTCGTATTTTATTCAATCCCTCTTTCTCTACCAATACATAATCTATTGTGTGAAATATATTATTCCTAGACCATGTGTATTGTCCACCATATACATTTGATAAATTCCCAATGCTCAAATTTACTCTTTGACAAAATTCCTTTAAAAACTGACCATTCTTATTATCTACATCATCAATTTCTTCAATATGCCCATTCATATCCCCTATAACCATTATTCTCTTTCCCTTTTCTTTAAAACTCTGTATATCCTTAACTAGGCACTCATATATACTATTGTTCCACTCCATTACAGTTTGACTATCTCCAGTGGTGATATACACTACAGCCACCATCCATTCTTGTCTACCCAACCTTATTTCAAACCACTAATGTTCTTGACATTTAACAGTATTTAAATTTTTTTTCGATATAGCACCTATACCACCACCCCTTTTTTCTTTTTCTTTTCTGTTTATACCCTGCCATACTATCTCGTCCAAAATAGGTTCTTCTTCTCTTAGATGAGTTTCCACTACTGCTAATACCTCAAGCCCTTCATTTTCAATTGCTTTATTTAATTCCAGCCATTTTTCTGGTCTCTTACCACCTTGCATATTCAAAAACCCAATTTTAACAATTTCTTCTTTCCTAACTACTCTTTTATAAATTCTTTTTCTTCCTTCTCCATTACATTTATAACAAACTTTCTTAACACTAATCTTACAAAACCATTCCCTCTCCACATCTACACTTATATCTAAATCAACCATCTTTTGCTTATTTCTTATATCCCCTCCATTCTTCTTCTTTTTGATAATATTACAGTTTAAAAGACCACCCCTCTTTAAAGGTTTCCCGAATTATATTCTATATCAAGACTCCCTAAAACTTCACTTCCTTGTTTTCCTAAGTGCAAACCATCTTTACTATACAACTCCCTTGTTCCAATAAACCAATCCCATACATTCACAAACACAACATTATTTTTCTCACACAATTTTTTTCACTCTCTCATTTATAGAACATGCCCTATCTAACAAATGCCTCTTATCAAACCTTGGTAATAGTCCCACTACTCCTACTCTTCCTTTAATCTCTCTCAAATTCCTAATCAATTCTACATACTCATCCATTACTTTCTCTGATGGCTCTAACAAATTATTAGTCCCTACCATTACATATACATCTCTATTACCTTGCTTTCTTACTTTATCTGTCACATCCCTAATTTTTGCTCCAGGCAAACATACTCTTCATACAGTAGTGTCACCTAGTGCAAGCCTCACCTAGTGCAAGCCTTAAAAATCAATGGATGCAAGCTACTGCACTACTTACTTGTGTAAGCATAGCTAAATGATGATCATATGATGTTAAAACATCTTGATATTGGGAAAAAAGGTTATTTTCTGCAATGAGAATAAAAAATGGAAATATTAGTCTAAGCTAACATTGAAATATTTGGACATAATTATATATTAATACAACCCAAGAAAACAAGGTGTTCCTGATAGTTATTACATTTGATTTACCCAGCACTTTAAATGAAGTGAGGCATACAATTACTTCTATAAAGAAGGAAAAAACAGGAAATAATGGAATTATAATCATTGTCTTAAAAGATGCAGTGAAAAAATATTTAAATATTTTGACTAACAAATAGTATGTATTTCAAGATTGCAATGTCCTTCATCACAGTAAGTAATCATCAACTAATGAGATGTAAGATATGTTCCACATAGTGTGTATTTTATGATTGTAATGTCCTTCAACACAGGAAGTAATCATAAAATAGTGATATGTAAGATATGCTTAACACAGTGTATATTACAAGATTGTAAGATCACATGAAGTAATTAGCAAATAGTGTGATTAAAATATGTTCAACATGGTTTCAAGATTGTAATGTCCTTCAACATAGGAAGTAATCATCATCAAATAGTGAGATTACAATATGTTCAACACAGTGTGAATTTCAACACACGAAGCAATCATCACATAGTGAGTTGTAAGATGTTTCAAGATTGGAATGTCCTTCAACATAGGAAGTTAAGCATCAAATAGTGAGGTGTAAAATATGTTCAACACAGGAAGCAATCATTAATTAGTAAGAAGTAAAGTATTCATTAATGCAAAATTATCGAAATGTCAAGATATGTTACCTTTTTGAGGCTTTCACTTCTATAGCTTTTCTTTCCAAATATTCCAAATATCTAGATGATTAAGACATATCAGATTATTGAAAGAATACAGTGGTAGTATTGTTATTTAAGAAAGGTGATAAAGATGTTGAAAATAGCAGACATCAAATGTATTCCCAAATAATTGCAACTTATCTGCAGTGAACTTTGTAATCTAAATAACTAAAAGAACTAGCTGGATTTAATAGTAGTTTTAGCACATTGGATTGCACCCAAATATTGAGAGAAGTTATAAAAAGTTCCAAAAAATATGATTTTTCATTAAACTTAGGATTTATAAATTATGAAATGTAATTGACTAATAGTTACTTGTGCAGTTTCAAAATGTAATTTTAAACAGAAGATAATCAACTCTTTACATGTGTGCTGTACTGTTATATTAACATTTAACAAAGACAACATTGACTTAATATAACAGAATAGTGCATGGGTAAAGGGTTGGTTATTTTCTGTTTAAAATTATGAAATGATATTTGTCTCTACAAATCTTTCAATAGTGTGAAACCATTGGGTCATCAAAGATGTAGATTCAGGATATTGTCATATTAGTTTAAATGATTGTTTTGAGATTCTAAGAATAACATTGACATGAATGCATAACAGGATATTTTCATATTTCCAAAAATGTATACAACAGTTTTACAAGAAATATTTTGTTGATTAAAATGGAAAGCTAAGAGATTAAAAGTAAATGAAGATTATTTAAGTCATCTAGATTTTGAAGATGATGGGGTTGTTTTCGCAAATAATGCTTCAGAGCTTCAGGAAATGTTGCAAGAGTTATCAGATGAAGATAAGAAAGTATAGGCTGTTTTCTTGTATTATTTATGTATAGCTTACAAATATATATTTATAAACTATATACAATAACATTATTTTATTTAACGCTGGGTTTTTTATGTATAGCTTACAAATATATATTTATAAACTATATACAATAACATTATTTTATTTAACGCTGGGTTTTTTTCTACCTAATATATCATCAGCAATAGTATTCTGTCCCATGAACAAGTCCACAGTGTAATCACACCAACAATTCATCCATTTCATTCTTTTCATTGCCCAGCTCTTCAATTCCACGTAACTCTTCTCACATCTCTTATATCATCCAACATTGTCAATCTCTTCTCTCATTTCTTCTTATTTCCATTCACTATTTCCTCCAAAATATCTTTCATTAAATTATTTTTTAAATACATGTCCAATCCAGTTTCTCTTTGATTTCCTCAATCAATCTTCTTTGTTCATTTCCTCTGTTTTCAAAACTTCATTTGTTATTTTGTTCATACCTATATATATATTGAAGATTTCTTTAATTATTTATAATTATTCTATTCATGTTTTTTTCTATCCAAATATATATTTTCTTTAATCTCACTTTATATGATTTAACATTTTCCAGCATTTTTATCTCAAAATTTTAAATACTTGTATTTTTTTTTATATAGACATATGTATTCGAATTTCTGTTTTTTAATGTTGCTTTAACCTGGGTTTCAATTAATTGTATTCCTATATATTAAAGGTGGCCAACTTTTTTTTTAAGTGTCATAGCATCGGCCGGGATGCGAACCCGCAACCCGGGCAACTGCCTGCAAGTGCAAGGCGGTCGCGCTGACCTCTCGACCACCAATGCAAGGTGGCCAACTTTTGTGTTCATAAGATCTTTTTATTTTTAAAATGTGTTGCGATCGACTTATTGTCATAGGCGTAGTTTAAGTGGAGGGAAGTGTGAAATACATATTATTTTTATATATCTACTTACGTAACAAATAACATAATTAGTTAACGGGCCATAAAACTCATGTCTGGGAGAATTAAAGCAACATGAGTAATTATTAATAATATTTATTAATTCAAATTAGCTACATTAAGTCAAGATTAAAAATATTATTTTCAATAATGATACGACTTAATGGACTTCACCTATCTAGAATTGGAAAAAAAAAAATAGAACAAAAACAAAAATAAAAAAAACTTGAAAATTTTGACTTAATTTGTTGCACTCGTAACCCGACAGCTCTGGCCAGATTGGCCTCGCGATCGACCAAAATTGGCTTCCGTGATCGACCGGTGGATCACGATCGCCTTGTTGGCCACCCCTGCTATACGTGAAACATTTTTATTATCCATCTTACAATTTAAGTAATTTACAATATAAATACCATTCATATTTTCCACTCCCCCTTTTGGAATAACAATTTATCAATTTACTTTATCGATTTTCTTTTTCGTTACTGGTTTAATAACCAATCTATTTTTATATTTTCTGTTAATGCTCTTTATTATTCTATTTATCTTATAAATTGTAGTTTTGATAGATTAAAACTAAGATAAGTTTTTGTGTGATTTATATTTTATTTTTCTTATATATATATTCTTTCCATATAATTGATTAAATAATCCAATAGGATATTGGTTTTTTTTTTTTGCCTCATTTTTTACTATATCAATTTTTACCCTAAATAATTTATCGTTAGAACCTATTCCTCTTGCTCTACTCATTTTATTATTAAATAATATTTATTTTATGCATACAATTTATATCTGAATTTAATAAACCATAAAAAGTCTTTTTTAAAACTATATATAATAAAAAAAAAAGGCAAAGAAAATGATTAACCTATTGGGTTAATAAATTATGTATATAGAGAGGAATAGAAGAGCAATACAAAGACTTCAGACCAGTCAAATGAGTATGGAGAGATGCATGTTATGAGTAACAAGAAGAGATCGAAAACGCAATATATGGGTAAGAGAACAAACAGGTGCTATTGACCTCACTGAAAAAATTAAAAGACTGAAGTGGAGTTGGGCTGGACATATTGCTAAAAGAGATAATTAGATGGACAATTAAAATCTTAAACTGGATTACAAGAGATTGTAAAAGACCCAGACAGAGACATGTGAGATTGTTGGATGAAATAAGAAAGTGTTCAGGAATGATGTGGAGAAGAGAAGCTAAAGATCAGAGAAGATGGTTTGAATTTGAAGAGACCTTCATCCTGCAGTGGACTGATAATGGTTGATGATGATAGAGAGAAAAAATATAGAATAAAAAGAATATATAAGAAAGATAAAGACTATAAAAGCCCAGTAGTTTATAGTAGTTTTAATCTATCAAAAAATACATTTTATAAGATAAATAGAATAATAAAAAGCATTAACAGAAAGTATGGTAACAAAACCAGTATATGAAATGAAAATAAAAATTGAAACCATCACCATTATTATTAATAAAAAATTAAGGTAATAAACTCATTTTCTCTTCAAAAGTACTGTAAATTTTTCCTCTTTTTTCTTTTTAAAAACTTTTTATTTCCATTAACCCATATACACTCCAATACATTATACAGACATTTCAGTTATTTCCTTGTAATCATTATCAAGAATATATATATATATATTGTTACCGGTCGCCTTATTCAACCGATCCTAAAAGGGATTGTGAGCTCCGAAACAAACATGATATAGCGTAAAGATTTATTTATTTTCCTATATCAATAGTTGTTCATTATCAACACAAGGGGGCACCAGATACGATGATTTAATTTACAATTTAATTTCTCGCATCACCTTACGTCATATCAAAACGATTTCGAAGTCTAATCCCCGCCCATAAGCTCAAACTCCCAGCATGGACCAATAAGGGTCCCTCAGGGTCGCGATGTAAATTTTTTCAAGACTATTATTCTGGTAAAAGACACAATACTAACCAATGGAGAAGAAGCTTGGTTGATTAACAGATCGGTCCAAATATTGGACCGGGTCATTGGTTATTTGCAACTAATACGAATGTTCGGTTTATGCATCATTATATAAAAAAATTAGAAGCTTATAATATCACCCCCCCTTTATCATACAGTCCAATAGAATTATTCGCACTAGCTTTATTGACATTTATTTATACTTATTAATAATAGGCCCTCCCAACTCTTAAACCTATCTTAACTACATAATAAATAAACATCGTGACTTACGGCACGATGAAATTTAAAGAAATAAACAAAACAAAAAAAATACAAGAAAGACAAATCTAAAAAGTAAAATAATTAATTGCCTGAGTAAATGCTGATTATAATAATTAAAAAACATATTTTAATTATAGAGAATGATTTGAGGAATGCTCGACTTGTTTAAATAAAAAAAAGAATTTATTGAATATAAAAAAATGAAACATTGATTAATAGCTTTATTTGCACGCACATACACGCATTCTCGCACTCGCACAGAAAAGAACATATTATGTATAATAAACATGGATGATAAAATATATTTCCTTCCTTTACATTTTGAAATTAGGTGTGTGTTATAGTTTATCTGCGAAAGAAAATAATAATTAGGATCAAAGTTCATAACAGGAAAAGTCCTAAGATTTAAATATGAGGAACTATACAGCATCTGATATTTTTTTATTTACGAAAGTTGAGATTAAAATAATAAGATTTAAATATGAGGGATTACGGATCATTTTATATTTTGATTTACGAAAGTTGAATTTAATTAATTATGAGATTGCCTTTTAAAGTCTACGTAAAGAAAGAATGGGAACATTATAAAATAAAGTGTTTACCTAGGATTTTGCGTAGTCTTCTGCTGCTTCTAATTTGGTGAAGGTTCGAACCTGATGGACGATGTTTCCATAATACGTGGTTATTCATTTCACATAAGTTCAGGGTAGTATGTTTGGATGATTCTTGTATATTAAACGGAACAACGTCCTTGGACTGATTGGAGTACGATGTTCGGACGGCACTGTTGTTGATCATTCATAGCTGTGGAGATGTTCTGGCGGCGGAGCATCGATCAATCACTGAAGGGTTTCTTAGCCCATCATGATGACCGACGCTCTAAATGTTAATTTCATAGCGATCATATTGGATAAACCGGATAGCAAAAAAAAGAGAAAAAGTTCTAGTTGTGGCTTCCGTAGGAATCAAAAAAAAACTATAAGCATAAGCATAAAAAAAGTGTAAAAGACCAAAGACAAAGACTAAGACTCTGACTAAGACTCTTATTTATATGGGTTGGTTATTATCTGAGGATCGAATCTCCCCCCAGAGTTCAATATTCTTTGAGTTGTCGTTGGGGTCCGTGTCCTACGTAATGTTCATTCAATCCATATGCTTGAGGCAATCTTAGGTTTATGCAATCTCACATTGCAATCTCAGTTAGAAAAAATTCATACTTATTCACCTTTTAAACCGGATAGCAAAAAAAAGAGAAAAAGTTCTAGTTGTGGCTTCCGTAGGAATCAAAAAAAAACTATAAGCATAAGCATAAAAAAAGTGTAAAAGACCAAAGACAAAGACTAAGACTCTGACTAAGACTCTTATTTATATGGGTTAGTTATTATCTGAGGATCGAATCTCCCCCCAGAGTTCAATATTCTTTGAGTTGTCGTTGGGGTCCGTGTCCTACGTAATGTTCATTCAATCCATATGCTTGAGGCAATCTTAGGTTTATGCAATCTCACATTGCAATCTCAGTTAGAAAAAATTCATACTTATTCACCTTTTATACATACATGTGTGCGTGTTTTAAGAGAACAATTTAACTTACATTAGTTTAAAAGTCGAGCATTTAATCTCAAAATCACTTCTATAAGCTTTTAACTTTCACTATAGTTATAATTTAAAATAAACCCCTTTTTAATTACCCCCGCGGCATATACAAGTAGAAATCATTTATTGAGATTTAAAAATGGCATATTAGTGATGCTTTATATTTTATTTTTAGAGAATATTATTATAGTAGATTATATGAAAGCCTTAAATTATTTAATCAGAAATATTAACATTTTATTTTATAGTGTATTTTATAAAGCATTGAAAGAAAACTATATTTATTTTTATCATAAGTTGAAAGTAAATAAAAAATAGAGTATTTATATTGCTTGTGTGTGTGGGTATATACCTGTACCGACTTTGTCTTGGTAAAAAATATATATATATAAAAAAAACAACAAAAGTCTAAAACAATACTCTAAAAAAAAAAAAAAAAAAAAAACAAAAAACCAAAAAATACTAGATTAAATCCAAAATTTTACCAAAATCCTTACACAACCATGGTTTCATCTACTACAAATAGACCTTCTCAAGTGAAAATCAAACTAAAGGAAAACATATATATATATACAAACCTTCCCATCATTCATTTCAAACCCCACTTTCCCTTAATATCAAAAGAAGTCTTCATAAGATTGATAGCCTCAGAATCAAGGAGTTTTATCATCAAAGTCTCCTTTATTCTCCTTTTTAACTCATTCTTTTCATAAAAAATAACCAAAGCATTGTTAAACAATATTCTATGACCTGTATTCAATTCATGAATATATAAAGCTGAGTTAAGATACCTATGTTTAACTCTACTTATATGAACCTTAACCCTTTCATTAACGCTAAATTTACTCTGGCCTACATAAAATTTACCACAACTACATGGTATTGTTTATAAAATTCAATGTAGTTGTGGTAAATTTTATGTAGGTCAGAGTAAATTTAGCCTTAATAAAAGGGTTAAGGTTCATATAAGTAGGGTTAAACATAGGTATCTTAATTCAGCTTTATATATTCATGAATTGAATACAGGTCATAGAATATTGTTTAACAATGCTTTGGTTATTTTTTATGAAAAGAATGAGTTAAAAAGGAGAATAAAGAAGACTTTGATGATAAAACTTCATGATTCTGAGGCTATCAATCTTATGAAGACTTCTTTTGATATTAAGGGAAGGTGGGTTTTGAAATGAATTATGTGAAGGTTTGTTTGTTTGTATATATATATATGTTTTCCTTTAATTTGATTTTCACTTGAGAAGGTCTATTTGTAGTAGATGAAACCATGGTTGTGTAAGGATTTTGGTAAAGTTTTGGATTTAATCTAGTATTGTATTGTTTTATGATTTTTCATATTTATATATATATATATTATTGTCATAAGACAACTGAGCAACACCAACAATTTATTATATATTATTATTTATATACTATAAATTACTTATAATTGAAACCATTATTTAGCAATTTGTTTTATTTAAAATTGGTTTTTTCTTTGTAAATATATAAAGTTTCTTTTAACATTCTTTCCTTATATAATTTAACATTTTCTAACATGTTTACTTCATAGCTTTTATGTTAAAATTCTTTACTATGTAAATAAATATTATATTTAAATACTGCTTTAATCTAGTTTTTAGTTTATTTTTAGTTGTGCCAATATATATAGATTTCTTATCCTATTACAATCAAAACATCTAATTATATGAATTACATTCATACTTTCAACATTTCTTTTTTTATTGTATTAATCAAATTATCTACATTAATAAATGATATTAACAAACAATATAAAAAGGATGGGGGATAATTATTAATTAAACCAGTATACAAAAAGAAAAATAATCTAGGAAATTTGATTTCTACAACAAAAAAATAAAATATTGAAAACATGAAAGGAATTTATATAATTAGATGTTTAGATATGAGAAAGATAATCAGTATGAAGCAGCATTTAAATGATGAAAAATCAAATATTTACATACATAATAAAGATTTTTAAGCATAAAAACTTTGATATAAACATGTTAGAAAATGTTAAATTATATAAGGAAAAAATATATTAAAATGTTTATATATTAACAATGAAAAAACAGTTTCAAATAGAACAAATTGAAAGAGAGTGAAGTTAATTCTTTTGACCCTTCTATAAACTATATTAAATTTTGTTAAATTAAAATTTTTAGATTTATTGATAATAAGAAATGTAGAGAACAATTCTTTGGTATGTAGTCATCTGTTAAGAGTAAGGATTTAAGATTTCTAATTAAATCTGATAGCTATCAAAAACTGCTTTAAGTAATTATTGTTATAGAAATCAGAGATTAAATTGTTCTAATGTAGTTACCTTTGTTTCAAAAAAGTCCAATTTTATTAAGATTATATGAGTAGGGTTAGAAATTTGATTTGTACAACAAGAAAATAAAATATTGAAAACATGAAAGGAATTTATATAATTAGATATTTAGATATAAGAAAGATAACCAGTATGAAGCAGCATTTAAATGATAAAAAATCAAATATTTACATACATAATAAATATTTTTAAGCATAAAATCTTTGATGTAAACATGTTAGAAAATGTAAAATTATATAAGAAAAAAATATATTAAAATGTTTATATATTAACAAAGAAAAAACAGTTTCAAATAGAACAAATTGAAAGAGAGTGAAGTTAATTCTTTTGACCCTTCTATAAACTATATTAAATTTTGTTAAATTAAATTTTTTAGATTTATTGATAATAAGAAATGAAAAGAACAATGTGTTTGGTATGTAGTCATTCTGTTAAGGGTAAGGATTTAAGATTTCTAATTAAATCTGATAGCTATCAAAAACTGCTTTAAGGAATTATTGTTATAGAAATCAGAGATTAAGTTGTTCTAATTTAGTTAACTTTGTTTCAAAAAAGTCCAATTTTATTAAGATTATGTGAGTAGGGTTAGAAATAAATATCTTAATTTTGCTTAATATATCGATGAAAGAGATTCAGGCCACACTATTAGTTTTGATGAGGTTGTCTTCTTTGAAAGAAATGAAATAAAAAGAATTACAGAATTTTTATTAATAAAAATTTATGATTCTAAAGCAATTAATTTGTTTAAGAGTTCCTTTGATATTAAGAGGGTGTGGATTGTAATTGGGAATTGTGAATAACAGTATATGTGTTGATAAATTAAATACTGCCTAATGCTATAATAATAATTATACATAAAACAGAAATTCATATACCATTAAAATACTAGCCAAAAACAAAATTTTATTAAAAAATTTCCACAACCATGGTTTCATCTGTTAACAAATATACCTTTTCAAATGAAATTCAATTAAACATACAACATATATCTACAAAACAAAATACACTTCCCACCATTCTCTTCAAAAACTAATCCCTTTAATATCAAAAGATATGTCCTCGTGAGATTGATACTCTCAGATTCCAAAAATTTTATTATCAGTTCACACTTTTCATAAAAGATAATCTCTGTCAAATAATATTCATATCTTGGTATTATTCCTGCTATGACATATTACTCCTGCGATGTTTGCATCTGGTAATAATTATTCCAATTTTTCATTTATGATGTCATGACATCCAAGAATCCTGGCATGACTAATCCATGCCCAATATATACATGTTACAAAGTTTTCATACACACACACATGTCGGGGAGCCACATGGACCCAGAAAAAAAAATTACTATGTAACAGTCAGAATCGTCTATCTTGCTAACACACTGCAGAATTCAACCCCAGACATGAAACTGAACATTCTACGAGGGGTTGTTTTCTAGATATACTAAGTTCGAATGTAAAGTCCAAATTTCACAGCACCATCTACGTGATAATGCATCTGATGCCACTACTAGTATAACCTTTGACCGGTGCCTGGTGGTCAGGGAGAAACAAAAGACTCTATACTAAAAGAAGCTTGGGTGGCTAATTAATGTCTATGGATTTACAAAAGAAATGCAGAAAATATATATATATATACCGAGACAGTAATAGGAATCAATAAAATAAGATCAAATTTAGTTTTAAATAATTTCACAAAATTTATTTATATAAATTATATATATAATGCCACTGTCTGCTTATATGAGACAGGGATGTGTATTAAATAATTGTTGGCATTATATTCCAATAAATGACAAAAAGGTTTTAAAGCAAAGTGATCTATTCTATTCCTCGGGCTAATAGCATTACGATAATGTGCTTGATGAGATAGGAACATGTGCGAGGTGCTTTGAGTAATTATACAACTCTAAAAAAATATTTGAAATTAAATGTTCTAAAATATTTATTGATTTCGAGAATAGCACGGACAAAAGCTTACTAAGCAACAAAGTGGGAATGTGATCAAAGCATTTATTTGAGAATAATAATAATAGAGTTGCATTGGGAGGTCAGTATTGCTGATAATGAATTTATTAAAGTTGGAGGGTGTGACACATTTAAGTCACGGATGCCTTGTAAAATAAATATAAAAATAAAACAATATTGAATATCCGGAATGATTATGGAGGGCATCTCGCCGCTAACCTGTATGAAAGTATTTTATGAACAGCCAAAACTTAGCAACTGTGTGACGATTGCGTTTAATTCCCAGGTGTTTTATTTGGGAACACACTCTGCCTGGAAATCACAAGCGAAGAGAACAGACTTGGCCGTGTAAAGAATCCTTGGAAAAGTAAAATAAAGCGGTCTCAACAACCAATTCATGTACCAGCAATAAGAGACTAGTGTATATAAAACATACTAAATGGGTTTTACTTGGATTAAGAGAAATGCCCAATCAAATTCCCAGAAATTCATTTAAAAGGGTCCGCACATCCTCGACGTCAATGATGAACTTTGTAATTAAAGTAGAACATGGTAATTAAAATAGGAAAATGCACGCTTGCGGATTTGATAAGTAAGTTTAGATTTATATACGCAATTATGCATTAGGGGACACATTTAATCATTGACCTCGCACATACTCTCATATTAGATTAAAATCAATAACATGTAGATTTTAAACTGTGATTATATTATATATTAAAGAATATAATCACCCTTGAACGAGTGATTTGCAAGATAATAAAATTGGGAAATTATTTAGAAATTTAAAATATGCCTTCATAGCGGCGTCTTATTTTCATCAAAGGGAATAATTCACTCGGTCAAAGACGATTCTGACACCCTATCATAATAAAATAACAGAAAGCTTAATAAATAGAAGATATTAACCCAAGGATAGAGAGCAAAATGTTGATTATATTTAAAAGAAATACATAATAAAGTTATGTGAAACATCAGAAAACAATTTAAAATAGCTATAGCATGTTAGTTATTGCAAGAGCTCTTGGGTTAATTTAGGGTTCCCTCTGGAGAAGCATTTTGGGTAGATGTTCGGCAGGTTTTATAATTCAGCAGCAAAATCTGGAATTGTTCATATTTTTGCAGCAGCAGCAGTTCCGGGGTTCCTTATGTGATAGCTTCCGATGGTCTGGAGCAGCGGCCGGCTATTCTGAGGGGACATAGCCATCTTGACACCTCTACTCTGTCATGTCAAGGTTAGAAAATTATTAGAATAGAACTCAGAGTGATTTCTCTTAGAAACATTAGAAGAATGGAGAACAAAAGAAAACCCTCCTTTTTATAATAGAATTTAACAAGAGAACTGCTCTGGAACATTACAAAAATATATCGGACTTATCAGCTGTAATTAAATCATCCGAATGTCTAAAGGAATTCAACATTAATTAATTTCTTTTGTTAATTTCCCTGTCGACATTCGAATTACAAACTAGATTTAATTAAAAATTACTTTTATTAATTAAAGAAAACCTTAAGTGGACAACTGCTGTTTTTAGATAAACTTATATAATTAAACTATTGTCCCTCATTTATTTTAACTGAAATATTTGGAATGACTTTTATTAAATGAAACGGAAATTATTTTACTTTTAAATTGCAATATTTGAATCTATTTACTAAACGAATATTTACTAAATGAATTTTATTTTAAATCAAAATATATTACAACGGTAATATATTTGTAAATAGATTCAAACAAAATAACTTTAACAATTTATAATTTTGATATGTTTTAAAATGCATATCATAGTGTGTGCACAATTACAACTTATATAACCTACTTTTTAATAAATCAAAATTATGTGAACATATACATAATCTATAATCTTTTATTTATTTGGGAATGACTTATATATAATACGAGCATTGTGCTCGTGGTTTAAAATTAGGTGGGATTTTCGGTATATAAGCATATTGCAGACACACTATGATAGATTGGGGTTCAATCTAAGGTATGAGGGTAGGAAATAGGTGAGAAAAAGTGAAACGAAGATCTGCAAAGCAGACCTTACTGTTTCAATATATATATATATAGTAATAATAAAGTCAGATGTCACATGACTTATATATAGCTTGCATTTACAAATATGTAAAATTAAAAGCATGCTAATGAGCTCTAAACAAGCTTTTTTTATTTCTTTTTTTATTTTTTTTTAATGATAAATGCTTCTACAAAAGAAGGCATTCAAATCATTTTTATCTTGGATTGTCCCCATCCCCAGACCGGTTTTGACCTATGGGTCATTTCAGTGAGGAGTTGGAACATTAGATTCAAAAAACCAACTCAATGATTTGAATGCCTTCTTTTGTAGAAGCATTTATCATTAAAAAAAATAAAAAAAGAAGCTTGTTTAGAGCTCATTAACATGCTTTATATATATATATAATATTAAAAATATAAGGTTAAGGTTACAATTCACCATTTTTAGATAAAGCTAAAACTTTACCTTCCAATTCACCATTGTTTTTAAGATTAAAAAAACCATAAAGCTAAAATTTAATGTTACAGTTCACCATTTAAAAAACATTTCAGGTTTTTTTTTCCATGTTTTTTTTTTTTTCCATAATGAATATATCTCTGCATCACTGGAAATAAGATGTGTTGTTTTAGATTTTAAGACTAGTATAACACAAACCACTTGATGGAAATATATTAAAAAATTATGTTAGTTACTCATTACAATAGAGATTATCCATTTAATGAATATTTCTGTAGTGTAATTTTCACTACACTCCTCTCACACAAAATAGAAAATGGTTTCCAAAAAAGATATAGATTGCTGAAACAACAAAAGTAAGGTGACAAAAAATATCTGCTTAGGTATAAAAAGGATTAATCCACTCTCTGAAGGGGAAGTATAAAATATTGGTAGCATAAGAATTTAATAGTCCAGAACTAAAAGTACAATAAAAAATAGCAAGAATTAATTAGGCATAATTAAAACTATATCAATCAGTTTTGAAGATTATCCAATCTAACACAATGGAAGAATAAGTATAATAAAAGAACTTAGTATCTTTTTTATAGAAGTTAGAGCAGATTAAATCTAGCGAATAAGCTTAAGATATGAGCATTTACCCTGAAGAATAGATTTATAAGCTGGTACAAAGATAGAATGGGTGGTATTGTTGTACATCACAGATCATCAGAGAATTATGGTTTTAAAGCAAGAACATTCATTGAGGAACATGATTTTCTTGAGAAACAGCCCTACTGGTCAGAAAGCTAACTAGGGAACTGATCAAATCATCTCCATTTTTATTGTTTTTGAAACCTCTGAAGGGGATAGACGACAATGTAGTGTGGAATAATGCTGACATATGTGTTAAAGGTGGCATGAAATTATAATACTAACCTATATGTATTAGAATATATTGTAAAATTAGCATGGGAAACACTACTAGCTACAGGTAAGAATAATAGAATTATCCATCAGCTATGTACTGACTTGTTTAGGTGTTTATATATATATATATATATATAATTAAGAGCGTGCTAATAGCTCTAAACAAGCTTTTTTTTTATATTTATGATAAATGCTACTACAAGAGAAGGCATTCAAATCATTTTTATCTTGGATTGTCCCCATCCCCAGACCGGTTTCGACCTATGGGTCTCTTCAGTGAGGAGTTGGGACATTAGATTTAAAAAACCAACTCAAGCAAAGCATTTATCTAAAAGTTAATTGTTAGAAGAAGATCTGAAACTTTTAGACATCTACATGTCTTTAAAGTCAGCTCTAAAGATGTCTAAAAGTTTCAGATCTTCTTCTAACAATTAACTTTTAGATAAATGCTTTGCTTGAGTTGGTTTTTTAAATCTAATGTCCCAACTCCTCACTGAAGAGACCCATAGGTCGAAACCGGTCTGGGGATGGGGACAATCCAAGATAAAAATGATTTGAATGCCTTCTCTTGTAGTAGCATTTATCATAAATAAAAAAAAAAAAGCTTGTTTAGAGCTATTAGCACGCTCTTAATTTTACATATTTGTAAGTGCAAGCTATATATAAGTCATGTGACATCTGACTTGTTATTATTAATATATATATATATAATATTTAAAGATATGCATATTGTCTATACTAAACATAATGTAGTTCTAAGGGATTTGAATTTGATTTTTCTAACTCCCTACATCTATCCAATTTATCTTACACAACTGATACACATGACACATATATGTGAAAAAGATAAATTATTTTTCACATATATGTTATAATGTGTGTGTGCAAAGCTGGTCAATACAGACACTGTTGTGTCACTCTAGAAATAATGATATGCAGGAAAATGAAATTAAGCAAAATACAAATAACCTACATATTCTAACCTGCAGAACAAATTGTCTAACTATGCACATTTAGCAGAGCTGTTAAAACGCTTGCAAAACTTCTAATAGTAGAGATAAAAAGTAGATTAGTGAAACTAGTAGAGCAGAAGGAAAAGTTTTACTATATGCAGTACAGCAGACGAGATGGTGCAGAAGAGGACAGACAAATGTAAATAAACTGACTAAAAGATTGGAATAAGCACTAAAGTTGCTTATTAAAATCGCTAGTGAAAACTGACATAAAAAGTAACGGAATTGAAATTATAAATTTTAAATTTAAGCGAATAAATATTAAAAAATGGGATTTCGTTTAAGATGTAAAAGTAGTATCTAATCTGTATACAAGCAGTCAAGCATTGGTGGTCGAGAGGTCAGCGACAGCTGCTTTACAAGCAGTTGTCCCGGGTTAGTGAGTTCGCTTCCCGGATGATGCTATGACACATGGAGAGAAAAAAAATTCTGTATACAGACTGTTCAGTGATTAATATTATTTATTGTGGAGTTCAACTAGCTAGTCATCAGTTGAACATAGCAATCTATTACTAACTTATATGTTATTATAATTTTATCTTTCCTATTGCATTGCCAAATCCATGTAATATTAATATCATTTATGTTCTTTATTACGTTTACAATGTTTTTTTCACACCCTAACATGGAAGTTTCGAAACTGTCATATTAGGTTATAAAAAAAATAATATAAAAGTAATAAAGAACGTAGAGAAGTTCTGAAAAAGATTACTGGGACAATAAAGACTATCATATTAGGTTGTAAAAAAAGCATCCTAAAACTAATAAAGAACATAGATGATATTAAGTAGAAATTCTAAAGAAGAAATTGTCATATTGTAAAAAAAAGCATTGTAAAAGTAATAAAAACTTAAATGATATATTAAACACCTCTATACTTCTCCATTCTTTTTAAATTCATATAAATATAGATACAATAAAACACAAATGAATTTAAAAAGAATGGGGAAGTATAGAGGTGTTTAATATATCTATAAAGATATTACACATGGGAAAGAGAAAGGTGAATAACTCCATATGCGTGTATGTTTAAAATTAAAAAAATCAGATATATTAATCTTTAACTGAGGTGTAAAGTTTATATCTGTGCTAGAGATAATCTCTAGTTTAGAAAATGATTAGTGTATTTATCTGAAGTGGATGGTATCAAAGTTGTGAGTGGAGTTTGACAATGGTAAATAAAAATGTAACAACATAAATGATATTAATATTATATGTTATTCTGAGTAAATAAACTTGTTAAATTATTAAAATTTCTTGGTATGTTTAATTTAAACTATAATTATTAAATGTACAGCTGCTTAAATTATAGTCTGGCCTCATACATATAACAATCTTATGATTGCAAGCGGATGTGTATATATATATCGTGTTTACTTAACTTATTAAATTGGTATTTAAATAGTTTGTGTGCATTCTTTGTAAATTATTTACTTATGTTAATCTGACTTCTAGAATATAACTAACTTAATAGATCAGACATATCTTTTCAATATTAATCAAATTTAATTTATATTTAGCATAATTTACTTTAGTCATGAATACACAATAGAAGGAAATGCTAACATATTCATATCAAAGTCAAAACAATGCGGTGTATCAGAAACCATTTAAAACCATTAGCGTAGCAAGACAGCAAATGACATTTATGGAAGAGACGTCCGAAATCGGTGCGAAAATGCTATAGCATACAGCCCCACATTTATCAATATCCCGGGTCTGTATAATTTACTTCTAATACAAAAATCCGGAAATAAAATATGTAATTACTTACTAAATATAACTTCGTCCCCCCCCCCTCTTTTTGGCCAAAGTTCTATAATTTGTCATATGCGAATTAATACAATTGTAAAAGCATTGGTTATGTGGTCGCCTAGATTTATTGGCTACATATGATGTATATTCTTAAATGTTTAGCAATGTTCTGGTCATGTGGAGAATTCGCAAAAAATTTAAAGTATGACGATGTTATTTATGGATTCGCAAGAAAACATTTAAAAAAATAAATATGTATTTCATTTTGTTTTCTCAAATATTGATTCAATAAAATTGCACCGAATCGTATTTATATTACAGAAATTATTTATGCACTATAAATATCACTTTGTGCCATTTTATTGAATTATTATTATTATTCGAGTAAACAAAATACAACATAAAAAGTTGTATTTTATATTCTCAATATTTTTCTTCTTTTTGTAGATAAAATTTTTAACGAGAATTCTTTTTGTCTGGATGTGTATTTATTGTAATATATGCAAATAAGATTTTTTTTAAAAGCTATTTCTTATATACTCTAAAAAAATATGAGATTGTGAAAGACCCAGAAAGAGACCACATGTGAGATGAATGGATGAAATAAGAATGTGTGCATGGGTGATGTGGAGAAGAGAGGGTAGAGATCGGAGAAGATGGATTGAACTCGGAGAGACCATCCTGCAGTGGATTGATAAGGGTTGTCTATGATGATAATGATGAAAAGAGTGCTCCCCTCTCCCCTCTTCCGCTTGAAAACACTACGGGTTCCGTTTTTTTTTCAGGCCGGCTGTGCACGGAAGGGTATTATTAATTCCAAAGTTTCACCTATATTATTTATGCAATTTTTTTTAATTTTAACCAAGAAATTATTTGAAACTTTGGCACTATGGTTATTGTAATTAAGGTGTAATAGCCAGTTTTATATATGTTGCCGTATTGTAATGACACTCAGGCTATTATTTGATACCTATATATAATACAAACTGTAAAGTCCGATTATTTAATATTTATAATTTTAATGCCGCTTACGTTTTATTAAATATATTTTTAAAAATTTCACAATGTCAAAGGATTTCCTTCAGATAAATATAAATGAATACAGCCATGCTCATCTATAAAAAACATATGGCTTTATTGCTTGGGAATTCTAAAGAAATTTGAGTGCCAGAATTCGATCCTAGGACATCCAGATCTCAAGTCGGACGGTTTACTCTCAAGTCGCTATAGCAATTGACCCAAACCGCGAAGGGTATGCTAATCTGTAAAAATATATTATTCAGAAGATATTTTAAGTATTCGTCGAGAATTGTATGAATGTTATATTTAATATTGAAATACAAGTACAATGTATATATTTAACCTAGATGTAATTAAAAGGGATTTGTTCACGCTTTCTAAAAGTCATCCATTCTATCCAATATAACCGATACACATGACCACATGCATATGAAAAAGGTACATGTTCTACAATGTATTTCATGCTAAATCAGTTGATCCGAATTATCATCTCCCACACATACATACAATCAGGGTGAGTGCTGGTTCAGCATGAAATACGCCTATTGGAGATTTATCTTTTCCACATACATGTGGTCATGTGTATCAATTATATTGGATAGAGTGGATAACTGTAGAGAGCTTGAAGGTCTGTGTTCAAATTCCCTTTAATGTTATATTTATATATTAACTTTTGAAACTTTTTAAGGCAATTCGAAATAAGTAAAGATAAGGTTTTAAGAAATTTCAGATACAGACATTACAAAAATATAAGCATAAAATGTTAAGATTAATTTAAACTGCAATCCAAAAAAATATGTTGATTTTAAAATTACCCCCACCGTTCTGAAAAGTAGGATCGATATAAATGATATAGTCGTGAAGCAGATCAATGTCCGGCGATTATTCCAGGTACGCATTTTCTAGAGGGCAGCACCTCTGCTATTTTCTTTTTTTAAATGCGAAGCGCGCTTACTCTTATTAAAAACTCCAAAGCCGCACTCAATATTTGTCCTTCTATTATTATTTTTTAATAAAGATGGCTGATGAGACTGAATCTTGGAAGTTATGGCGAATAAGAAAAACGATCATGGAATTATGTTATGACAGAGGATATTTAGTTACTCAAGAAGAACGGAATCAAACATTGGAAGAATTTAAATTAAAGTTTGGTAATAAGGCTAGTGAAAGACGAAGCGAACTTAATGTTCTAGTTGGTCATACCAGTGATCCGACAGATCAGATGTTTGTATTTTTTCCTGAAGAACCTAAGATTGGTATTAAAACTATAAAATTGTACTGTCAGAGAATGCAAGAGGAAAACATTTCCAGAGCTATTATTGTTGTTCAACAAGGAATGACCCCGTCTGCCAAGCAATCTTTGGTAGATATGGCCCCTAAGTATATTTTAGAACACTTTCTGGAATCTGAATTAGCGATTAACATTACAAAACATGAACTTGTTCCCGAACATGTGGTTATGACTAGCGATGAAAAACTAGAGCTTCTTGATCGCTATAAATTAAAAGAACATCAGTTACCAAGGATTCAGGTTGGAGATCCTGTAGCGCGGTATTATGGTTTGAAACGTGGACAAGTTGTTAAAATAATCCGATCTAGCGAAACTGCTGGACGATATATTTCATATAGAATAGTTTGCTGATTTTGTGTCTTATAATTATTTTATTTTGATTTCATGTAAATTAATATATGCTTCTGTATTATAACCAATTTTTAAAATAATAAAATATATACTTTTAAAAAAAAAAATACAATTGTAATTATATACATTTACGTGCGTTAAAAATATCTTATTTGTTTTTTTTTACCAAAAGTTGAATTACTTTTTTATTAAACTTTGTCATTATTTAGTTGAAATTCCATGGTTTACTTGTGTAGATCTTTTATAATAGAAACAATAAGAATTTTGATAATTAAAACTTGAAAAGAAGGTAGATTGACTGCAAACAATTTTAGATAATGGTCATAAAATCTGAGATAAATTAATCTAATAATAATGATGATTAATAGACCAATGCAGGACATTTCCAAACATAACATTCCTTTTGTAGAACAATGGAAAGAAACATGTTTGCAGCAGATGCACCTAATAAGTCAGATACTCATTTACCGACAATATTCTCAAGTTTTTTAGTTTTAGAAATTTTACATTACAGATTGTCTATCTGCAAGATACGCTACTATTTCATAAAGCTCGTTACATTTAAATATGCAAAATTTATTTTCAACTAATTTTTTTTAACTCGTGGAAATTTGCATTAAATACTGTAAAAGTTATAATGAATATAAATAATTTAAGACATTATGCAATAAGCTAGCAAAAAGTTTTAATTCAAATCAAGCATGTTTTTTAGCAGGGACGGAAGAAAAATCAACTGTGCCCTTATGCAAAACATTTGGTGCCCCCCTCTCCCAAAAAATTAATAAAATAATTTTTATGTGATTTTATATACATTTTGTTTTATTAAAGATAATGAAGAAAAATTACTATTACATAATTATAAATTTACTTTTAGAGCTTTTACATAACTAAATTTTAGATATACAATATCATCAACATTTAACTATCTCTGACAAATTTATCGGCCAATCTTTATAATTTTACATTTCGAAAATGATCTCTCCACTAAGCAACTTTGTGGGAAGAGTTAGTAATATTCTTAATATGTTCAAATTTGGGTTTGAAATTGTAGAATAATTTTCATGAACAGGAAGCGCATTTTTGAATTGAAGTAATTAGCTTGAAAATAAATTTTTATTGCATAAGTTGTTAATCTAAGCTAATATTTATCAATAAAAGACTGCCGCATGTTACTGGAAGTTTTACTTTATTAACAATATTATTTATACGTCAGTCTTATTACCACAAAAGTAATTCATTATATAAATCTCCGTACATTCCTTAGCCACCTGTATTGATAAACAAAAGGGGTAATTAGCAAATATTTCAAACTATACAATCAATTACACTTACTCTTTTGATACCTTATTAGTAACAGCATAGACAACTTCGGAGATCAATAAAACATCATCATCATCATCAACCCTTATCAATCCACTGCAGGATGAAAGTCTCTCCAAGTTTAATCCATCTTCTCCGATCTTTAGCTTCTCTTCACAACACCCCTGCACATTTTCTTATTTCATCCATCCATCTCACATGTGGTCTCTTTCTGGGTCTTTTACAATCTCTTGGAATCCAGTTTAAAATTTCAATTGTCTATCTATTATCATCTCTTCTAGCAATATGTCCAGCCCAACTCCATTTCAATCTTTTAATTTTTTCAATAAGGTCAGTAGCACCTGTTTGTTGTCTTACCCATACATTGCGTTTTCAATCTCTTCTTGTTACTCCCAACATACATCTCTCCATACTCCTTTGAGTGGTCTGAAGTCTCTGTATTGCTCTTCTATTAAGTGTCCAAGTTTCAGATCCATAAGCAAGAACTGGTAAAACACATTTGTTAAAAACCATCCTTTTCAAACACATAGGCATATTTCCTTTTAGTATCAAGTTATTTCTACCAAAAGCACTCCAACCAAGTTTAATTCTATGATTAATTTCCTCCATTATGTTTCCATCTGTATTAATAATCTGACCAAGGTATTTGTAACTGTTAACTTCTTCTAATTCTTCATAATCAATCTTTATTTTCATATTTTGAGCAAATCGATTAAACATTACTTTAGTCTTTTTAACATTTATCTTTAGTCCTACTTTTCTACTTCCATCTGCTAACTCCTGCAACATTTCCTGAAGCTCTGAAGCATTATTTGCAAAAACAACTACATCATCTGCAAAATCTAAATGACTTAAATACTCTCCATTTACTTTCACTCCTTTAGTTTCCCATTTTAATCCACAAAATACTTCTTGCAGCACTGCTGTAAAAAGTTTTGGAGATATGGAGTCACCTTGTCTTACACCTTTCTCAATGTTGATTTTTCCAGTATCATTATGTAAACTAATTGTTGCTGTTGCATTTTTATAAATATTCTTTAAAATATGACAATATCCTGGATCTATACCTTGATGATCCAATGCTTTAATCACTGAAGAAATGTGTATAGAATCGAATGCCTTTTCATAATCTACAAATCCAAAACATAATGACAACTCATATTCGTTTGTCCTTTCTATGACTTCTCTTAATACCTGGATATGATCTATTGTACTAAAACCACTTTTAAATCCAGCTTGTTCTCTTGGTTGGTGGAAATCCAAAGTTCTCTGTAGACGAGTTGTAATTATCTTGGTAAAAATTTTATATAAAACTCATAAAAGGCTGATAGGTCTGTAATTTCTAATATCTTCTTTATCACCTTTTTTAAATATTAATATTATTACTGCATTCTTCCAATCTTCAGGTACATCTTTATCATTTAGACATTTGGTATATAACTTTGCTAAAATTGTTTCTATTTCTTCACCTGCTTCTTTTAATATATCAATTATAATTCCATCATTTCCTGGAGCCTTTCCTTTCTTCATACACTTAATTGCATGTCTCACTTTTTCATTTAAAATTCTGGGCAATTCGGAAGATGTAATAGATATAGGAGGTACTTGTTCTTTATTACTATATAATTCTTGATAAAAATCTTCTACCAATTTCATGATGTCATCTCTCTTTTTAGTAATAATTCCATCTTTTTTTCTTATTGCAGATATAAATTCCCTACCAATACCAAAATGTTGTTTAACATTTTTGAGACTTTTATTTTCTTCTACAGCTTTCCTTGCTATTTCACAGTTATACTTTCTTATATCATTTTCAACTCTTTTCCTACCATTTTACAAAATTCGAGATATTCAATTCTTTTTAATAAATCATTTTTGTATATCTTCATATTCCTTCTTTTCTTCATAAATTCTCTAGTCTCAGTAGAAATTTTATTAGTCAATTGCTGCTTTTTTCTACCAGCTATGTTTGTTGCAGTTTTTAAAAGTGTATCAGTTATTTTCATATTAATTTCATTCAAATCTGAATCATGTTCAAAATCTCCTAACACTTGAAACCTATTTGTAAGTTCTAATTTAAATTCATTAGAATGTTTCTGAAGATTAGGAATATCAACTGTAAATATTGTTTTTCTTAATAATTTTTGTCTCTCTAGTTTTACATTAACACGTAACTTACACCTTCCTAATCGATGATCACTTCCTGTGTTAAATTTATTAAGAACATTACAATCTTGAAATATGTATTTTCTGTTAGTCAAAATATCCAATTCTGCTGTACCTTCATTTGGATGCTTCCATGACCATTTCCTTTTAACATTTTTCTCAAAAAATGAATTCATAATATAAAGTTTTTCTTTTTCTGCAAACTCCACAAGTCTATGTCCTCTCTCATTTCTATTACCATAACCAAAATTACCTACAGCAATTTCATCTTTCATTTGTCTACCAATTGTAGCATTAAAGTCTCCCATAACAATTTTAAAATGTTGTTTACTCTGATCAAAAGCCTTTTGTACATCCATATAAAAATCTTCTACTACTTCATCACTATGAGAACTTGTTGGGGCATAAACCTGAATTATCTGCATTTGGTATCTGTTATTAAGTTGTATAACTAATCTTACCACTCTGTCCGATACACCATCAATCTCCACAATATTGTTCTTCCACTTTTTATTTATAATGAATCCTACTCCACTTGTATTTCCAATCTGTGTGCCTTTATAATAGAGTATATGTCCACTTTTTAAATCAATTGTTTCTCCTTTTCTTCTAACTTCACAAAGTCCAATAATGTCCCATTTAATATAAGACAGTTCTTCTTCTAATTCTTGCAATCTTCCTTCACTTGAAAGTGATCTGCAGTTGTAACTACCTAAATAAAAAGTCGTCATCAAATGGCAGCCTGGGTCCGTAATCAAGGGATTCTTAGCAACATATAAACTATTATATTTAAATTACGGGTAATTAATAATCTATCGTCAAAACAAATTACTCATATACTAGGTCATGTTATTGAAATTATAATACTATATATAATTTAAATTATATTGCCTGTGGAACCACTTTTTTTTTGAGCTTTCCTCTTGTTTTTATTTCAACAAAGCAACTATATATAATAATAATAATAAGTAAAAACAAATATTCTTTATAATCTAAATTTCACTTAAAATTTTTAAGAGTTCCATACATTTTTATTTTGGTGAAATCTTTTAGAATGTTTTTTTTTAAAAAAAAAAAAACAAAAAAATTCAAAACCGAATGGAGAAATATTAGGTGTGGTAGAACGATAAATGATAACGAAATTTTATGTTTAGAACCAATCCATTTATGTGGTAAACTTTAAGAAAATCACAATAAGCTACGTTTTTTGAGAAGTAAAATTCGCTAAAATTGTTTACAAAAATTATTTCCATAAATTTTAAAACTGGATTTAAAACAAATACATGAAGGTGTGTGCCAACTTTTTAAATATGTGCTTTAAACTATAGCGCTAAACAACTTTTGACGTATTAGAATTGGTAAAATAGCTTATAACTTTCCATATCAAGAACTTCTAATTTTCATTTTTTAAAAATGCATTTTAGTGAGAAGAATATTTTTAAGATATTTTGTTTATTTATCAACAAAATTGAGAGGTATGCATTTGACATTTTAAAACATTTAAATAAAATATAGAAATAAAACAAACTAACTCCTTTTTAAAACTTGATTTATTATGACTATAATCATGAAAAATAATCCCACGTTTTGACTATTTTTTTATAGTCTTTTTCAAGGCACACTAAAATAAAATATATATACACAATAAATATCACATATTCCAAAAAAAAAAAAAAATTAAATTAATTAAAAATTACAAAATATATCCATAACCAAAATTTTCTTTTTTTTACCTTATCTCACTCCCCTTTCCTATTACAATCACAACTTAAACACAACTAATTCCTTTTTAAAATTCTATATATATATCAAATAAAAACTTTTAATTAAAAACCTATTATTTTCTTTTATCTTTTTCTATTAACATCCTATTTAATTCTGGTTTTATTTCATTTATGTATACACCCTCTTTTATTATCCTTTCATTATATGACTTAATACATTCCAAAGGTTTTATTTCAAAATCCCCATGCTTAAATTTATTCTTATGAATGTAAATAGCAGAATTTTTATCACCTAAATGCTGTTTTAATCTAGTTTTTAATTTATTTTTACTAGTCCCAATATATGTCATTTCTACATTCTTTCTAAAACAATTCAAACATTTTATCAAATAAACTGAATTCATAATGTCTAACCTATTATAATCCCCATTATTATTAATTAAAAAATTTAAATTTGCTTTCTTTTTATAAACTGGACAAATTGAAACATTATATTTCCTATTAATCATTTTAACTAATTTCTTAACTTTAATAAATAAATCTTTAGATATATTAAAACCAACATAAATAATCTTTTCTCTATTTCTATTCCTATCTAATCCCATTCTATTCTTTATTTTATTTATATTTTTATTAGAAAACAAATGTTCAACTACACTCCTAGGATAATCATTCATAAAACATTCATTCCTAATAATATCAACCTCATTCTCAAACAAATTACTATTTGAACATAACTTAATTGTCCTAATAATTTTATTATTAACAATATTAATTTTACTATGATTATCAATATCTGAAAACCAATTATTTGATAATCCAAAAAATGTTTTTTTTTTTTCTAAACACAGATGTTTCTATAATAACACTACCATTCCTATCAATTTTTTTTAAAATTCTAACATCCATATATTCAATAACATTAATATATTCTTTTTCCACAGTAAATTTTATTTTTTCAACTCTACCATTAATATAACTCAAAAAATTATAATAGGAATAAACCAATTTTTTATGTTAGATATGTTGATGACTATTTTATGATTTTCAATGGTAATAAAAGAAATGCAGATAATTTTTTGAGTTATATTAATGGTAGAGTTGAAAAAATAAAATTTACTATGGAAAAAGAATATATTAATGTTATTGAATATATGGATGTTAGAATTTTAAAAAAAATTGATAGGAATGGTAGTGTTATTATAGAAACATCTGTGTTTAGAAAAAAAACATTTTTTGGATTATCAAATAATTGGTTTTCAGATATTGATAATCATAGTAAAATTAATATTGTTAATAATAAAATTATTAGGGCAATTAAGTTATGTTCAAATAGTAATTTGTTTGAGAATGAGGTTGATATTATTAGGAATGAATGTTTTATGAATGATTATCCTAGGGGTGTAGTTGAACATTTGTTTTCTAATAAAAATATAAATAAAATAAGGAATAGAATGGGATTAGATAGGAATAGGAATAGAGAAAAGATTATTTATGTTGGTTTTAATATATCTAAAGATTTATTTATTAAAGTTAAGAAATTAGTTAAAATGATTAATAGGAAATATAATGTTTCAATTTGTCCAGTTTATAAAAAGAAAGCAAATTTAAATTTTTTAATTAATAATAATGGGGATTATAATAGGTTAGACATTATGAATTCAGTTTATTTGATAAAATGTTTGAATTGTTTTAGAAAGAATGTAGAAATGACATATATTGGGACTAGTAAAAATAAATTAAAAACTAGATTAAAACAGCATTTAGGTGATAAAAATTCTGCTATTTACATTCATAAGAATAAATTTAAGCATGGGGATTTTGAAATAAAACCTTTGGAATGTATTAAGTCATATAATGAAAGGATAATAAAAGAGGGTGTATACATAAATGAAATAAAACCAGAATTAAATAGGATGTTAATAGAAAAAGATAAAAGAAAATAATAGGTTTTTAATTAAAAGTTTTTATTTGATATATATATAGATTTTTAAAAAGGAATTAGTTGTGTTTAAGTTGTGATTGTAATAGGAAAGGGGAGTGAGATAAGGTAAAAAAAAGAAAATTTTGGTTATGGATATATTTTGTAATTTTTAATTAATTTAATTTTTTTTTTTTGGAATATGTGATATTTATTGTGTATATATATTTTATTTTAGTGTGCCTTGAAAAAGACTATAAAAAATAGTCGAAACGTCGGATTTCTTTTTCATGATTATAGTCATAATAAATCAAGTTTGAAAAAGAAGGAGTTAGTTTGTTTTATTTCTATATTAGATATATATGAACTATTTTGAAAAGAAGAACTGTGTGCTGGATATATTAAATTATTTAAATAAAATATACTTTAATTTATTAAATGTAATATTTAAATACAAGTATACTATATTGTATATACTGAAATTAATGTAATTTAGAAGGGATTCAGTTTGAGTTCAAATCCCTTCTATATCACAGTTTTACAACAAATATTTCTATTACAGGTATTAAAATAAATGATTATTTATTTACCGTTCTCACAATAATCGAGATTTTATTTCAAATTTAAAATAACTTTACCTAAATATTTTAAAATAGCATCCCTTTATATTTAAATATACATGCATCTTCTCATTTAATTATTGCATTAAAAGTTTACCATTCATCATCATAATCAACCATGATCAATCCACTGCAGGATGAAGGTCTCTGTAAGTTCAATCCATCTCCGATCTTTAGCTTCTCTTCTCCACATCACCCCTACACACTTTCTTATTTCATCCATCCATCTCACATGTGGTCTCTTTCTGGGTCTTTTACAATATCTTGGAATCCAGTTTAAGATTTTAATTGTCCATCTATTATCATCACTTCTATCTATATGTCCAGCCCAACTCCATTTCAGTCTTTTAATTTTTTCGATGAGGTCAGTAGCACCTGTTTGTTCTCTTACCCATATATTGCGTTTTCGACTTCTTCTTACTCCCAACATGCATGTGTACACTAATATAAATATTGCTTTATTGATCTTATTTGAACTAATTTATTTACATGCATACAATATTATGTATTTTGTTAGTATTCCCCCCCCCCCATTTTTTAAAAGTTATCTTTGTGCTGTTTTTAAAACAAATAGAAAAACGTGATTTTTCTAAAATTATTACAAGAATTTTGAAATGCTATAAAAACAAGGGGGAGACATCTTGGATTTTTTCTTTAAATTTGCTTCAAACGATAAATTTAAGATATTTTTATAATAAACAAATAAAAATGTTGAAGTTATGTTTATTATTATTATTTTAGCAATACCAAATAACCACAACAATATATAAAGGCATGGCAACATAATGTGAAATATGGAACGTGTAAACCCAATGCAAGAAACCATAACTGACAAATCGCAATGATTGTTTATTATAATATGTTTATATTTCCTTATTTTATAGAAATAATGAATCAAGTCACATTAATTAATATTCATAACACCAAAAATGTATTATTAATTTTGCACCATTTTCATGCCCATCTTGTCTCCATGCCCTCATTCTTTGTTTATTTTGCTTACTTCCTTTCACCAGCCCTGTTTTTTAGCATACCCATTGTACTATGGAAGAATATGAAAGTTTGCTAAAAACATAATGTAATATTTATTAAGGCTATAACCTTAAGACTATGCACCTGAAAACACGACAGTAGAGACCTCTGCAAATCTTTAACACAAGATTTATTTAAAAGACAAGAGTGGCCTAATGAATTTGAGATGTTTCCTGAAAGTTAATCTTAAATTTTTTTAGAATAATTTTTTAAAAAAAAAAAAAAGGTTAAAATGAAAACGATTTCAGACATGCAACTGTTCTCTTAGCACACATCTGTAGCTATGAATTTCAACACAAAGACATGGGTTATTTTCTACCATGTGAATTCAAACTCCATTGAACTGTAGCGCAGCTGTTTTATTCCATTCTTACATCTGATTCATGCAGTATAACTTTGCTAGCTTTACTGTTGTCAACACAACACTCACTATATTCTGGTAATTTCTGATAACTTCCAATAGGTATGATGTGTAAAGTTAGATTTGAATGTTAAGGAGTAAAGATTCCAATGCACAGCATTATTACATTTGTAATGCTTGCTATATTAACAGGTTTCTTTCATTTTAGTGATATAGAATAGTTATTTTCTATATCAGAAAATGAAATTATAATCATCTAAGAACATAGAAGATAAATTAAGGTACATGGTAAGGTTGTGAATTTACAATGTTAGTATATATAATATTCAATAAATTTTACAAGGGCAGTGTTTAGATTGTAACTATATAGAAGCCAATCAACACCTCCCACCAGCACTGCTAAACACCAGTGCCAAAACTGAAAGAACACTCCTGCCCCAGCCACAAGGCAAAGACCCCAAGGAAACAAGAGCATCCATCCCACCCCCAAACTCAAATGGATGAGCCAATCCCAAGTGTCCAGAAGTGAGAGTGTGAATTAAAGTGAATGATCCATATACCCAAGCTCTCACCCCCAGACACCCAAGATTGGCCCACATAATAACACCAGAGTTCATAAACAAGTTGGCCACTCCCACCTTCCAAAGCCTCCACCCCACGGCTAGGGCAAGAGCACCCCCGCAGACCCAACACATAATAAAAATCAATTGTCTACTTCATGCAATATTGAATTTACAATTGTATGAAGATATCTTTGTTGGACTAAGAATGGTTTTTTGAATTAAGTACATACCATCAACATTACAAAAATTTCATAATCACTAAAAAGATACAGTATTGGTTTGAATTCAGATACACTTCAATAGAGATCCACAATGACTTTTCAGAAAGAAAAAGTTATTGAATAGATTAAAAAAGATCATTGCAAATTATCAAATAAACAAACTAAAGATGAGAGTATGAATTTGTGAAACTACCATGTTTCCCCAAAAATAATAGCAGGTCTTATATTCATTTTGGCTCCAAAAGGCACCTTAGACTTATTTTTTGGAGATATCTTATGTTTTTCACATGTACAAAAATTTACATTTATTCAAGTATAAGATCTACATTTATATTTATTTATATATTCATAACTTTGTAATTCATTATATCCATTATGTATTTCAGCAGATAAATGACATCCATCTGGTTGTCTTAATTAGGGCTTATATTTGTGGTAGGATTTATATTATGAGCATTATGAAAAAATATGCTAGGGCTTATTTTTGGGTTAGATCTTATTTTCAAGGAAACATGGTATTTGTTTCATGGTTTGGTTTGCATAGTTATCACAAAATTTAACTTTTTGTTATGACCACTTTTTTTTACCAGAATTACAATGATGATACTTATATATAAGTGATAGTTAATAACACTATACAAAGAAAGCATTTGTGCATGTATTCATGAAGCATATCTAAACTATCTGTAGACACACTTAAATATGGAATTTAAATACTATAAAACAGAGATGCCCACAGCCTGTGGGCCATGTGCAGCCTAGAGTGATTACAAATACAGTCCAACACAAAAACATAAATTTATTTAAAACATTATAAAAAAATTTCTTGTGATTACCTGTCACATTGTAATTAAAATAACATGGACACTGTCAAGTCTTTTATGTTTAAATATGTAAAACATCATTGATGTTTATTACTTAGATATGCACATTTTACGTATTAATTGCAAACATAAGAATGTATTCAATCATTTTAAAATACTCTCTTCTTGGATTGTTGCATAATTGATATCACTTTTGCTTAACTATGGTGTCAAATATCACAAAAATTATGATCAGACCTTTTTGTTTTTTTTGCTTATGAGTTTTTAGTTATGTTTACATTTTTAACGTGTGATTCAAAACAACTCTCTTTTGTAAAACTTTGACTGTCCATCTATTAACATCTTTTTTAGAACTGTGTCTTGCTCAACTCCACTTCAGGCTTTGTTCACAATATCAGATATATTTGTTTGTTCTCCTATTTGGGTATTTCATTTTTGATCTCTCCCTAATACTTCTAACTACATCTTTTTATTGAATGGTCTAAAGTCTTTGCATTGCCTTTTTGTTAAGTGTCCATGTCTCACATCCATAAATGAATAACTTGTAAAGCACATCCATAAATAACTTTTCTTTTGAAACACAAGCATATTTCCTTTTAAACCACTAAAGATCACATAATCACCATTTCTTATGCTCGCTCATAACTGTTACTAAAACAGGCAAAACTCTCCATACAGTAGTGCCACTCAGTGCAAGCCAGAGTAATCAATGGCTCTCTCAGATCCAAGGCTCCTCACAGATGGAGGCCAAAAGCCAGAAACTAGTCTGGGAATATTGGATGAGTAGGCACTAGATAGGGATTTCATGCACAAGCCTTCTGACATTCATTAATTACTCTTGCTTGCCCTGAGTGGCACTACTGTATGGAATGTTTTGCCTGTTTTAATAACATTTCCTTTTAATACTATATGCTTTCTATGAAAAGCATTCCATCAAAATTTAATTATATAATTAATTTCATTCATTATGTTTTGTAGTTGATAACCTCAATTCATAATTATCCATCTTTATTTTTTATTTTGAAAAAAATCCATTCAGCATTATTTTAGTTTTTTTTTTTTCAGGACCATTTATACAAAAATATTTTCATACGTGGATTTTGCTTATTTTTTTTTACTTTGATTTATATTATTTTTATTTCTTTTTTCTTCAGTTTTTTGTATTTGGGTTTTACACAGACACACATCATAATGTTATATAATTAATTAATAACATTTTTCTCTGATAAAACAAACTTATAAACTAAATATATGGCTGTGTTTTGACTGTCATCTTATTTAGATCTTTGGTAATGTTTCGTTCTCAGACATGTTGAAATGAAGTATGTTTGTGTTTGTAAAATATTTTCATGTTAAAAGTTTCAACTGTCCTGCAGTCCTCATCAGAATTTTTATAACCTTCCTTTTTACATTTAATTCTTTTATTTTTCTAACAGTTTTGATTGTCCTGCAATCTTCATCAGAGCTTTTTATAACTTTCTTCTTCCAAAAAGCTCTGATGAAGGCTGCAGAACATTCGAAACTGGTAGAAAAATAAAGAAGGAATTATATAAAAATTGCATTAAAATGTATATGAGGTTTATAAAAAAAGTAATATATATGAATATATGAAGAAATACAAAAAATAAATAAATAAAGGAGAATATATAAGAATAATATTTCAATTAACTAATTCCTGAATTTGAGTAAAATGTAAACTTTTGATGGAAAGACTACTTTTAGCAAAAATAAAATATTTTTAATGTACACATAATTAAAAATTCTAATCTGTTTTTATTTAGAAAATTAGGCAGAAAATATTTGCTGTTAATTCTTCTGTTTATACATTCCATTGTATATTATATTAATAATAGATACAATTTAACTGATATAATGCAGCAAGTTAGCTTCAAATGAAAAAGCAGTTTCTTGCCAATAACCACATTATTCCAATTTGAAATCATTGCAGACATAAAAAGAATGACTTTTCAATAATTTTATAACTGGGTGAATAAAAGTAGAAACCACTTCCCACAGTTGTAGTTGATGAAATTATAGAATTTGAACTGAGCTGAAGACAGACAGCATTTATCTTTTATTGCTTAACCAGGATACATTATGTTAGTAATCTATATAAGAAACAATCTAGTTATAGGAATCCAATGTGATCATTTATACTTATATTACTTTAAAATTACCCCAAATCCAAAATTCAACCAAACTAGCCAAGAAAAAAACTACATTAAAACATAACCAAAGGTTTCATTGCTATAAGCAGACTTCTCAAGTCTAAAGAACTACAAAACCTACACCATATATATATATATATATATATATTAAGCATTACCCACATATCCATATACTTCTGATCCTCCATTAATATTAAAAGAACTCTTGAATAAGTTAATTGCTTCAGCATAATACATTTTCAATAATAAAGATTCTTTAATTCTTTTTATTTCATTTCTCTCAAAGAAGACAACCTTAGCTTCATCAAAATTAATAGTGTGGCCTGTATCCTTTTCATGGACATACAAAGCAGAATTATGATATTTATTTCTAACCCTACTTTTATGAACCTTTATTCTTTCATTTAAACTCAAACTACTCTGACCTATGTAAACCTTCTACAAAAAAAAACAAGGGATAAAATACATTACACCAGGAATAGTCCTCCTATCAGAAATTTCCTTTGTATTTATTTAATAAATTATTCAATGTAATACCCTTTTTCCAAGCAATTTTCTTATTTCCAAACAAATTTCTATTTTTACATATAATTTTATAAGAAGACAATTAAATGGCAAAGAAATAAAACCATATATTTCTTTATCCTTTACATCCTTATAAATATTACTATTAAATAAAATACTTTTAACAAATTTATCAGAGTAGCCAACACTCAAATACTCTTTATAAAATTGACCTTTCTGAAACAAAGATACCCCACTAGAATTATTTAATTTTTTATTCCTATAACAATAATTTCTTAAAGCAGCTACTTTATGAGATACAGACTGATAGCTATCAGGTTTAATTATAGGCCATTTTTCTTTACTTTTAATAAAATGATTATGTACTAAACAATTAATTAGTCTTTACATTTCTAGTCACCAAAAGATCTAAAAATTTTAACTTAACAAAATCTAACTCCCCTCCTTCTAACACATCTTATAGAAGGATCAAAACAATTAAACCCATTTACAAATTCCTTCAATTTATCATTTTCAACTACAAACAATCATTCACATATCTAACAAATAACTTTAAATATAAACAATTTTTATAATAATAATTTCCTCCAAATAATATAATATGAACACACTAAAGGAGAAATAATATAACCTATTATCCCCCCTTCCTTAATTTTATAAAAATTATGCTTATAAGTAAAATACATAGAATCCTCCAATAATAAAAGCAAATCTTTAATTACTTTGATTTTATTTTTTGATAAAGAACTTTTCTTAACCAACACTTATATTTAATTATAGTTATTTTTGCTGATAGTTACTTAGCTTGCTCTTACTATAATCAATGTAAGAACAGATACAGAATCTTATTTATACTTCCATATATATTCTGTCATTTTGTATTATTACAATGTATATACCATTAAAAACCAGTCAACACATAGACAATTTCAGTAACAATATAAATATAATAGTAAAAATATAATAAATCAAGTTATATATCACGTGATTTAATTTTAAAAGCTTGTATTATAAATCTAATACAACGAGCATGCTAATAGTTCTAAACAACCTTTTCCAACAAATGCCACAAAAGAAAGCATTTAATTATCTCTATCCAGAACTATCCCTATCCAGTTTGGGAATAAGGATAGTTCTAGATAGAAATTTTGAAATGCTTTCTCTTGTGGCATTTGTCGGAAAAGCTTGCTTAGAGCTATTAGCATGCTCGTTGTATTAGATATATATATATACATTTCACTTGATGGTTATTTTTTTTAAAACCATTACGTTGTCTTTCTTATATACTTTCTCACTGAATTGAATATATAAACATAATAGACAACTATATATTTTAATCATATATTTATTTTTATCTAATGGACTTTGTTCAAAATTGGAAATATAAAAACATTTTTTAAAGTTGAGATTGGTCAATAGAGGGTATGCTAAGATGATATGTAAATCACATGACATTTTGTATTAATGTAACATCTTGACAAGGTTTAATTTTAAATAAAAGTTGATTAAATGAAAATAAATGTACGACTAAAATATATAGTTGTCTATTAAGTTGATTATGTTCAGTGAGAAAATATATATTATTGTAACATTTAAGTATAATAAATATAATTAATTAGAAATAGTTAATAAAATAACATATACATTTATTTAACGTAGTATTAAGATTAAGTTAAATGTAATTATTTTAAAGTACTTTTAATTTCTTTTTCTAAATTCAATTTCAAATTAATATTCAGGTGCCAAGCTTTTTAAACAGAAAGCTTTCATCTGCAAACCTTAATATTGCTGATCAATTAATGTTTTAGATTATTATCATTATCTTTGCATGTTCTCCAGTGGATTGCATGATTTCTCAGAGTTAGTGGATATCACTGGTATGTGTTTAGAATAAATTTTAATTTCAAAGGCAAATTTAATTGGTTAATAAAAAATAAGCAACGTATTTATTTACAATAAATAAATAAGAAATCATTGCTTATAGTCTTGCAACTTCTATCTTATAAAAGCAATAAATACAATATCTTCATTTAA